>SNQJ01S0019427.1:0-21685 GCA_010110895.2 Picea sitchensis
AAGAAGACTCCCAATGCACCAAAATTTCTCCAAAGCTTTATTTATTATCCACCAAAATCTTATCACAAATACTTGTGACAAAACTTGCACATGAGAGAGCACATGAGAGCACATGAGAGAGGGGGAGAAGATAGAAATTTTGGAATAATAGAAATACTATGAGAATAGATGATAGAATGAGGATGAGAGGGTCCAATTTATAGGAAAAGAGGAGGAGGGATCCCACTTGGATGGGCTCCAAGTGGTAGCCATCTAAATGAAGAGGGTCTCATCAAGGGGGGCACCCCTCTTGGTCAAGAGAGTGATGGGATGGTTGAGGGGTGAGTTGGGAATGGGGAAACCCCCTTTCCCTTTATCTAATAGTCAATTGGGGTCAATTGGGGTACTTTCCTAAGTTTTTAGGGGTTCCCATGGTGTATTTCATTTTTTATGAAATATGAGCAAGAGGGGAGGGGGCCCTCTTCTAGGAGAATGATGAAAGTGGGTTGTGGGTTAGGCTAAGGTGGTTTTTTTTAAGTTGGAAAATGTTTTCCCAACTTAGGAAAGGATATTGGGATACTTTTCCCACACTCTCTCATGACTTTCATGACTTTTACAAAATTTGGCTATTTTAATTAAGCCAATTACATGCTGTTTTTTCACTGACTTTGACTAAACTTGGACAAAGGCCTAACAAAACTTGTCCAAATGAGCTAATACTTGGTCCAAGGGTGTAGGGGTGTATGAAACATTTGATTTGAGTACTCATACCCCTATAAAAAATACCCAAGGACCAGTTTTTTACATTTTACATCGAAAATAATTAAAAATCCCCAGTTTGCGGGAATTTTAATTATTTAAAAAATCCTATCAAAACTTAATGGAATTCCACGAGATTCAAGGACATGTCTAACATGGTCATTTACAACATTCCTAGACCTTAATTTCATAGGTCTCGTCCACTAAAATTCCTTTCACTGCTTTGGAGAAATTATTGTGAGGAGTGAAAAACTCATGGGAAATTAATAAGGCCCTAAAGCCAAATTAATAACCTGAGGATAAAAAACACTCAGTGAAAGGAACTCTCCTAATGAAGAAATCCTAATGCAACTGACTTAAACTATGATACATGTATACTTATTACATTATTATCCCAAGCAGGGGAGCGGAAATTCCAATTACAATAAAATGTTGAAGGCCAAAATTGCCTTGTAGAACCAGTAAGTCTTCAAAATGGTAGCACCATCAGGTGCATATCTTCATGGTATATGGAGTTGACCCAATGAAGAAACCCTAAGGCAACCGGGATTAAACTATGATCCATGTAGACTTATTACATTATTATTATCCCATGTGGGAGCGGAAATTCCAATTACAACAAAATGTCGAAGGCCAAAAACTGTTTTGTAGAACCAAGAAGTCTTCAAATGGTAGCACCATCAGGTGCATATCTTCTATGGTATATGGAGTTGACCCTAGTTGAATAGGTGGTCACAGTATTAGCCCAATAGGTTGTCTTGTTGGTTTCCTTAGCTTGTATAGTAGATCTCGTAATATCTTTGAGCTCTTAGATGATATGTTAGGGATCTCATGCATATATTTGATAACTTTAATAATGAAATGTGATTTATATTGCTATGATGTCTAGGACTAATGAGCCCATGGAGGGCGAGTCTTTGATGTGCGTGACCATACCCGACTTGACAAAATGAGGGACGTGCACAGTTGGGGAGGATAGATAGCTCTGACCTCCATGGGGATGAAGAGCCCATCGATGGTTGCTGGGATATGCAAGGGGACAACATCATGATGAGCCCTGCATGAAGAAGACAAAAGGACGCCCTCATCAGGACGTTTTTTTGGCAGAGATTTGACCTAGGGGATCAACCCCTTGCAGATGGAGGATGGCTTTGATGGGATTGTGACGCCACCCGTAAGGTGGCCGGACGATTTTGAGCATGGCACAGGTCGGGCTTTACTGGCACCGCAGTAGCAAGTTGTGAGCCCCGTAGGGCCAACGCTCGCCTTCGATGATGATTATTCCTTGAAAGGGCCAACATCTCCCCTGTGAGGGGCCCGACGCCTCCCATTTTAGCTCATTTTGCATTTTTAGCATTTAATGTGACAAATAATGAAGTATTGTTAAGTCATCCTTGTTGGTTGTTTTTTAATGACCTATTTGTAAATTAAGGTCATTTGGATGGATATATATTGAGGACGTTTTAACCTCATCTGAAAATAACACAACTTGCTCTATTGTGAGAGATACTCTTTTAGCTCTTGTCTTGGTTATTTTGTCTTTTTGGAGTGATGCGCTACACTGAGGATTATCTTTTGCATATGCATGGTGCTTTTATCATTGGAAGGTGTTACAACTAGGGTTTGAGCCTATCTTTGATTTGTGGGCATATTTTGCATGCAAACTTTTGAATGGTTGTAGGTGTAATTGCTTACTTTTATGGTTATATTGTTAGTATTTGCTTAATCATTGAAACCCTAGGAGCAAACACACAAGTAGGTTGTTGCTTCATGTCCCCATGATAAAAGCTTGATTAGCTATTCAAAAGGAAGAATCTAGCCTAGCCATTGCTACACTAGTTCATCTTTTTCTGAGTTAGTTTGAAACATAGATTGAAGAGAAGAAGACGCCCTGTGCCTAATTTATTTTGTTACACCTAGGGTTTGATCTCTAGGGTTTTGAAAAGCCTTGTCCCTAAGCAACACTTTTCAACCATAGATCATGTTTATAGATAGTCGCTGGCTAAAGAAGAGTCTTAAGTAAAGATGGAGGAGCATGAGGCCTAACTTTAGCTACACTGGAATGAGCATCCTCCCCTTAGGTTTTGATTGGTGGCCCCGCCATTGTAACACCATTAAAACCTAATCCTCCCGCCCTTAGGGTTTAAGTCTTTCCAAGCCATTAGCCTTTCTCCATTTGGACTCCATTAACCCAAGGCACTAGTCTAAACAAAAAATGTTGAGCTCTTTGTGTTTTAAAACAACCTTTTTAACCTTTTAAGTTGAAAACCCTACTAACCCTAGCTGCCTAGACTAACCCTAATTGCCGATGACGCCTTGCCCTATTTGAACTTTTGTTTGGACTAAAAGCTGTGGCCTATGGCTATCCTTTGATAGCCATAGAGGTATTAAGCAATTTCATTAATAATTTAGCCAAACGTCCACCTTTTGTCTAGCTAACCTAACCCTAACTAGCTAGTGATCGCCACACCTATTTGAACTCCGCTTAGTTTAAAACGCTGTGACATTGTCACCCTTTAATAGGCTTTGAGTTGTTGATTATCTTCATAGGCTTATTTACCAAAACGCCCTTCTCATTGTCTACCAAAACCAATCTAGAACTAAGCCGACGTCACCCTTTAATCAAGATAGTGACGCAGCAAGAACAATATTTATATATGAGCATATTTATTGTATTGTGATAACACATAGATTTTGACTTTATACATTGAATGCCATTATCATTTTCTTGTATTTATTGAAGAAGTTTTATAAGTCTTTGTCTTCATTAACAATCATTGACTTCACAATAATTACACTCATTATTGCTCATATCTATTTAAGAATAGTCATTAAATTGTGAAGTAATTAACCATTGTATGCACATTTAGTTTCATTTTGCCTTGTCTCGCAAATAGGTGCTATTCAAAGGAAATATCTCTTTCTTTGACTATCATTTTGGCAAAGTGAATTGCGGAAGGGAAAGCTTTGTCTCAACTGTAGGAGCCTTTTAAACCTCAACACTTCTTTCCTTCAACTCAGACATTAGGGACGCCTCCTTTGGGATTAGCCACCCTAAATAGAAAGAGCCCCCATCGAGGTGACAGCGGATGGGGAAGCTCCTGTTGTTTCTTGAGCCTTGACTCAAGCTACCTAAACCTTCCTACAAACTTCCAGCGACAATAGATCAAAGACTAAGGTTAAAACTCTAAGGTGAAAACACTTTTGGGTCTTAGGTTCTTACCCTAGCAAAGAATGATTTCATAAAACTTGGACAATAAAACTTTGTAAAAGAGAGAAACACTTATAAGTTTCTCTTCCCTAGGGTTTCACCAAGACAAAGTAACATGCAACAATATAGTAATTAACACTTTTAAAATATTATAAATGACATGAAATTGTAGAAATTACTTCTCCAAGTTGTTAGGCTAGACAAAATCCTAGTTGCAGCAATACATTTTCAAAGAAAGCAAAGAACATCCACAAAAATTCCTCGTCCAAGATAGCGCATGAGATCAAGAGACAAGAGAGAGAAAATAATGAACTTTTCTAGAGTTACCCCACCCCAAATGAGTGAGGAAGTGATGATGAAAGTGAATGGAGTGTTAGCCTTCTAAATAAGGAAAACCCTAGCACTCAAAAAGTCACAATAATGAAAAGTCATGTCTATTAAGTGGGGCCGACTTTATTTCCTTTACAAATGATAAATACGTCAAAACAATACAAAAATCCTCCTAAGCTCTCATGTGTGGTGATGCCATTCTCCAAGAGGGTGTGTGAGAGCCTCCCAAGGCCACACATCATCATCTCATGGTGTAGTCATGGCAGAAGGTGCATCTCCTTGTGTATGGTCATGCCACATCTTCAATCGTACCTCAAGTGGTCGTCAAACCCCATCACTGTCAAACCCTAAAATGTGACGTAATCATCGATGGAGGGCCAGCGTCTAAGGTGTAGGGCACTGTGTCCAAGGTGGAGAGGGGTGTATCTCATCTCTGGAAGGAATAGAACTATCCATTGGTGTAATGTCTTCAATCCAATGAGCAATAATCCTAGGGTTACACTTCCCAACATGCGGGCTTTGAGCCCATTTGTGTGCCACAATGACCAAATCTGCTCAAAAATCAAGCCCATCCATCCATTGTCCAATGTCCTAAAGATGTGAGAGCCATCGAATGTGTCAAGTCAATTAGGGGTGACTTCACTTCCGTGATCACACGGTCGTATCCCGCAAGTAATAAAAGCACAATGTCCTCGGGTGAGCTCATAGGTTAATTCTCTCAAAGAACCACGTCAAAGTATCCAAATCAAAATAGAATATGAAATCAAGTAAAACCAATATTCTTAAGATATACTAGTCCTTGAATCATGCAAAGCAAGTTGTCACTTAAGATATAAGCTACATGAATAATTCACACCAAGTATCCCCTTCAAATTATCACACCAGCTTGGGACTTTATGTATGTTGGCAAGTTTGAATACATATGGAGGGCCTTCATTGAACCCTATTAGGTGTGGTAACCAAAACAGGAAAGAAAGATTGATGTAGAGGGATATGTCCCTAGGGAAACAAAGGAAAGAAAATAAATCCCTTCAAGAGTAAGTGTGATAGTGGTACGGTTGGGCTTACTTCATGCTTATGGTCATTGAGTCCATTTCTATGAGCCTTTGTGGAGGTGGTCCGCTTGCTCTTGAGTTACCATCACTTAAGCGTTATGTTTTCCCAAACCCCTTTATCTGCCTTTTATTTGTCCTCTTATCATATTTGCAAGCCCCTTTTATAAGGTTTCAAGCTATAGCATCGCTGGGATCATGATGCGGAAAGAGTGGAGCTCAAAGTTGGATTGGCTTTGAGATCCTTTGCTATTCCTTTCTTTCTTAGCATCATTCTGCTATTCTTTAGCGCAGCTGCGGTAATCAACTTTTGGGCCTTCAACCCCTTTTTTCTCATGGGAGAATGGACCATGGCCCATTATCAAAGTTTAGTACACCGTGGTCGCCTCTAGGGATGAAAAATGTTAAGTATGGTGTGGAACGATACGTTATCCCTGTGAGCCCCCCCCAGTATGGGCAATGACAACACGTGACTAAGGCACAGAAACTGGCCACCAAGTTGGAAACAAGGCAACAAACATGACTTCTTGAACCAATGATCCATTATCCAATCTCAACCAATGATCTCATCCACATGCCTTGTAGATTAAGGCCAACACTTCGCATGAAAGGACTGTTAGATTTTAGGGGAAAAGGAAAACAGAGATATCTTTTAAAAATGAATTGTACAGTACAAACAGATCAGCACCTTTTCAAACAAAAAACTGTAGAATACTCTGAAAATGTAAGACTGAAAATGTATGACTGAAAATGAAAGATAACAGACTTAATCTAAGACTAATTAGGAACTTAAAATAACATTTCTGAACATAGGTAAACCCATACAAAAATTGGATCTTAACTTTGCCTTTATTAGAACAATCAAAAGATGTACTTGATATTGAATGCTGTCCTCTTTAATATGCTCAAAATTTGTTTAAAGATCATGGGTCAAAACCCCAAGGGTTTGACCTCCACTAAGATCTTGAGTGGACTGTTTTGCCAAGGAGGACTCAAGGTCAATCAACAAGAATAGGGCTGCTACAAACACCCAAAAACAACCCATTCAAAACTGCCCTAAACTGAACTGAAGTGCTACAGGGACCTAGGGTTTGTCAAACCCTCAAAACTGATAGGCAACAATCATGATAATGAAATATCGCTGATCCAGCTGATCAAGATATCTACTACGGATCTATTGTTCTATCTCACAAATCTGATACTCGTCTTCTGATGGCGCTTTATCTTCCATCCTGATACTGGGGTTTCTCTGGATGTGTTTCTTTTAGTTATGCTTTTGTGATTTTGTGGTTGTTGCATGTGCATGTTATACATTATGGCTTAAATAATATATATATGATGCATGCGGAAATAAGGAACAACAACCGCTCAATAATATGTATTATGAGACTTAAGCAGGGAAATACAATGAAATATCGAAATATAGAAGATAGTCACCAGCTAGATCTCATAGATCGCCACCGGAATACCAGCAAATACCATAAAATACCCGCGATCAAAGATGAAGGCAAATTGATGCGCATGCACGATAGATCGGCAAATCCATAATTCCCGAGAAGCACTAACCCATAAACTGGAAAACTTGTCTTGAAGGCTACACTCGTCGGAATGAGCTCAAAACTGTCCCAATAGAAGCACCCCGGCCTCTAGACTGATTCGATGATCGCCGATGAAGATCTGTCCTAATGCTCCGGATCTCTTCCCCTGGGGGTCTGCGCACCTCCAGGGCTCTCTCGATGCTCCCAAATGATTCCACCAACAAAATCGACTACTATATGACTCAAAATGCCTCGCCTTCACCAAATGCGGAACTGGTCGAAGGGTTTCCGTGATTCTGCCTGATGTTCCGCCTATAACCCTAACCGCCCTTCCGCGACAAGAGTCAGGTCTCTTGATGGTCGAATGATGCTGCTTCCAGGATTCCACCGGTCCGACCGATGGTAGGTGGCTCAACTAATACCGTTGATCTCAACCTGCCTGGCGAAATTGTAATCCCAGCTCCGGGATCTCTGCGTACTAATAAACCCTCTATCCGACCTTTCATACCATTGGCCACAGACGCTGCAAGACTGGATACTTCTGAATAGAACGGTGAGATACCTGATGGTATCTCCAATGGGCTAGGGTGTGTCTCTCAACTCTAAACCGACAATGGTGGTGGTTTCCTCCCGTAAATCCACAAACTGTAGAAGTCGAATCTCCTCCTCCTTTGGGAACTCAACATCAAATCATAACAATGGATACTGAAGAATTTAGGTCAATCTCCTTTATACTCTTCTCGATCTAATCTAATATCGACCCTCAATTTAAGCTAGGGTACCCTTTTCTCCTAAGGTGGAATAATTAATTAATTTAAGTCCCCCTTTAGCACCTTATCATTCTAATTCTTCGTTGACTAAGGCTTAAGTGACTCTTCCTATGCTTTGGCTTTACTCCATCGCTTAGCCAAATTTCAAATCACCCTTATTTCTCCTTGCCCTCGCTTGTGCCCTCTACTATAGTGTACGGGAACACATGGTCTACTAAGTCACTCCCTCGGCCGGGCTCACTTCCTGGGAATGTGACATCACGGCCTCCTTCCTCGAGATTGTTTTGTCCTTAACAACATCAATCCTCGTTGTCGCTAGGGCCATGTTTCCTCCAATGTGGCATCCTCCAGTGGAAGTCTCCTCCATTTGACCAAGCACTCCTTGATGACCCTCCTCCTCAACTCCACGTCAGCTTTAGTACTTCCTCCTAATACATTAGTCTAACCGGCCTCCTCAAGGTGGCAACTCCTCTGAATACTAATATGTCCCACAACCTTTAAGGCAAGAGACATGAGATGTTATGAATCTTGCTACCTCCCAGAGTTTCTAGTCAGATAAGCACTCACTTATCCTCCACGACTCTCAGATGGCCCATAAACCCCTCGGCTTCAAAATTTTCTTGCCCACCCGCTTCTTCAAGGAGGACCGTTCAGAACGCTTAATCGTGAGAAAAACTGTCCATATCAAAATCGCGCCACTGTGCTGCCAACAGAGGATCTTTTGTCGGTTCTCCGGCCGTCTAGTTCTCCCTCACCGCTCAGAGAATCTCCTCTCACTTTCTCCACCCAGTTTGGCCCTCGACCTCACTGCCCCCAAACACAAATTACTAAAAGGAGGGTGTATACCGTGATTCCATACACTCAGCCTCTAAACGATGGCATCCCGATAGACATATGGTAAGTTGTGTAGCAATACTCACCCATATGAAACCATCTCACCCAAGTGCACTGCTGCCCCCCACATAGTTCCTCAAATACCTCCACCCATTTGTTGACGATTCTCTGTTCTGTCCATTTGTCTCAGGAGGGTAGTCAATGAAGCTAGCCTGAGCCTGGTCAACCTAAAAAGTCAGCCATGCCAAACCGATGAAGCACCCATCTCTATCACTAACTATCAGCCTGGGTAAACCATGCAACCAAAATACCTACCTAAAAAACAACTCTACTACCTATACGGACTTATAGTCTGTGGGTATGGCGAAGAAAAATGGGAACTTGGTCACTCTGTCGACCAATACAAGTATACACCCCTCGCTTGCACTCGAGGAGGGCCAATTGAAACTATAGAAATGCTCTCCATTTCTCGCCTCGAATGGTAGAAAGATACTGTAGCAACCTCAGGTGTCCGCCGAACTTGTTCTCACGGACAGTCGCGGTGCACTCCCGGGATGTGTTTCAACACATCATCCTTGAGGACTTTCCATGAAAACCTCTCTCCCCGATTTGCCTGTTTTGAAGTGCCCCTGATGCCCTGCTGTAGGCTAATCATGACACACCTTCAATTTTCCCTTTAGGGTAGATTCTATAACCAAATAGATCCAGGCCTTATATAAAATGACGTCATCTAGAACCCAATATCTATCATCAACCACCTATCAATCCATCACCTTCACAAGAAAATTTGTTTTTCGAGTATTCCACCAACAAATGAGCTTTCCAAACTGTACAAACGTCCATCATCGAACATCCCGGTGGCCTCCTGGACAAGGAATATTCCACAACGTTCCTCTTTCCCTTGAAATAATCAATGTCAAATTCAAAGATCCAAGCCTTTGAAACCCACTTTTGTTGTCTCTCACCGAGGTCTTTCTGATCTAGGAAATACTTGAGATTGTTATGACCAATCTTCACTACAAATCTGCTACACACCAGATACTGCCTGAATTTGATTAAGGCATGCATAATCGCCAGTACTTCCTTGTCGTAAATAGGATGGATTCTCTCTGACTCGCTTGAGCTTTCTGTTCTCAAACACAATGGGGTGCCCTCCCTACATCAAAACTACACCAATCCCTTCACCGGATGCGTCAAAGACTCTAAGTACAAATGGTTGCGAGAAGTCTGGAATGGCTAGAATAGGGCATGTGCTCATAACCTCCTTCATTTTGTCAAATGTTTGCTGTGACTCCTCTATCCAATGAAAAAGCACCCTTCTTGGTCAAGTCCGTGAGTGGTGCTACCAACTGTGAAAAACCCTTGACAATCAACAGGTAACCGTGATAACCCAAAGAATCTCAACTCGTGGGAGGGGTTTTGGGTGTTGGCCAACTGTGATGGCCCTAATCTTCTTGATGAACCTGCATTCCCCGCTTCACCGACATGATATACCCTGGGTACAATAGTTCTCTCTATGCCAAACCTTCACATTTGGATTCCTTTGGCATATAATGACTCAGGCTCGCATAATGCTCAAGACCTCCTCCAAATGTGCTAAATGTTCATTCCACGCCCCACAGAAATCAATATTTCATGGAAGAACACCAAAAGGTATTTCATCAGTCTCTCAAGATGTGGTTCATGCAAGATTGAAAGTGGTTGTCGGTGCATTGGTCAACCCAAATGGTATTACCACAAACTCACAAAATATCCGGCGGTATCCGGAATGCGGTCTTCTCAGATATCTTTTCTCCCCGATGCCGACCGATGATTGCTTCCTGGATCAGACGATCTTGGTGAAGAAGACTGTCCCATGAATCTCATCCATAAACTGATTTATACACGGAATGGGGTACCTTTTTTTTTATTGTTTTCTTGTTGAGAGCTTTGTAATCAATGCATTACACGCACGTGTGCTTCATTCTCTTCAGCACCAGAATGACTGAAGAGGTAAAAGGACTCGTGTTGGGCTTGATGTGCCCCATCGCAAGCAACTCTTTGATTGCTTTCTCAATCTCGTCCTGAACCTCTTGGGATGCCTATAAAGCACAGTGATCACTGGTGTAGCCACTGCCTCCACCACATCGTGGTGTCAAATCCTCTATCCGGGTGGTCTCCTCTAGTGGTGTCGTACCAAACACTTGCTCATACCGCTAAGAAGTCCCTTCCTCTCGACCGTCGATGCTAATGTTTCTTCCCTCCTAATCCTTCCTCGCAGGATTAAACACTGGCCGCATATGCTACATCACCGTGACAAAAGATCCTCTCCATCCTCTTCGCTGACACTGCCCAGGGTGCTCCTGTAGACATGCTTCTCAATACCACTTTCGATCCACTGGCATCTTTGAAGTTCATGGTCAACGTCTGATAGTTTAACCCAATATCTCCTAATGAATATAACCACTGTACCACTAATACTACATTCTGTGATAATATGACAAGTCAACTACATAGAAAGCGTATGTCAAGGTGTAGCGTTTCAGTTTGACCTCTAGGTTTGGGATCATGTCCAAACATGTCATCGCGTATCCATCCGCCACTGCTACGTCGAATCCCTCAAACTCCTCAATGAATCCCTCCCCGGCTACTAAGGACGATCTATGAAGTTGTGGGTGGCCCCCACCATCAATCCACGCGTCATACGCTGCCCTGCAGACAAGGCCCTTGAGCCTGCGAGTGTTGTACTTGGGTACTCCTGAAAGGGTTTTTATGGTTCCCCCTTTCACCTCTTTATGAGGTTTTGCCTCCTCCTTGGTTGTGCCTTGGCCGGTATCTGAGGTTTCTTCGGCTGCTGTTCTAGCTCATGAGTGGTCTCATCCTCTCAATCACCGCTTGCCCGCAATCTCCGATATCCTCATCCTCCTCACCGCCTTCATTCCACTTCAATGTAGTGGATCCGCCCCTTTCCCATGCATCTATGCCCCGGGACCCAAGGGTCTCTACAAGAAAATCAAATCTTCTTCATCTCCTGTCTCATGTCATCATCCAATTTAGGCCTCCTCTTCCATTCCCTTTGAGGATTCTTTCGATCCTTGTCTCTCTGTGGTACAAAGGGTTTGGTAAAGGTTTTGTGTTTTTGCGCTGAGTCCCCCATGTCTCTCGCGCACACAATGGCCTCTTGTAGGGTGCGAGGCTTGAAATCATTAACCCAACCCCCTTAAGGGCTCTCGGCTAAAGCCTGTAACATCACTAATCTATGCTCAAATATATCTGATACAACCACGCATTCTTTCACGAACTCGAGATGAAGGCCTCAATCATCTAGTCTACGGCCAATCGTGTAAGATCCCTGAGGAGCTCGATCTCTCCCGGTGAAAAATCTCCATCAACCTCTCAAAGAACTCAATATGAGGTAATGTGACTGCGGACGCTAAATGCTACTCGTACCATGGTACTACACCACTCGCGGGCCTCCCTCCAGTGTAATGTGGCTAAGCTAATAGCTTCGACTCTTTCATCGTTGCTTTGAAAGTATGTGTTGCTTATGAACCCATGCCCGAAATGAGTAACGCGGATGATCCGGGTCAAAGTAGGAATGTTCAATTTTCCCACTTTTGATGAAATCCATGTTGTGAGCCTACTCGTTGGCTCTCTATGCCTCTCGGGGTCTGTTTCGATACCTGATCGAACAATAGTCCATCAAACTCATGTTTGCATGGAACTCCCATCCTAATGCCAAGTAGTCTCCCTGCATCTCTAACGGATCCTATAGCACCACCGCCGGCTCTTGATCGTCTCTCCCGCCGCCTGGCTATCCCAAAGGTTGTCCCTTCTGGAACTGTGGATATAAAGGTCGTGGAATCCTCCTAGATGATGTGTAAGCTCGGGCCGGTGAAGGGTTTGTACTAGCCCCTCCTTGAGATCCACTAGAGCCACTAGACCCACCTCCTTCCTAGTGTCCTCCTGAACGACTCGATCCTCCTGCGACATTGGTACCTATAATGCTCATGCCCATGTTGGAGCATCCGTGCACTAAGGTTCATCTTTTGTATGGCTGTCAACAGGTCTCTTTGTCCCCTAGCTAGGTCACTCAACATGGCCCGCGTATTGTCAAGATGTATCTCCTGCCTCTGGTGTCTCACGCCTGCCACCCATAGTCCTCTCTATCTCTGCCTTTGTGTCAGAGCTGATATGCTGTCTTTCCTCTAACTTTGGCTCTGTATCTGACCGAGTGTGGAAGGGGGTGTAATCCCTTCGGTTTCTATCTTTCCTATCTCTACTATGACCTTCAAGGGTAATTTAATGTAATTTATCTCAATATGTCCTCGGCCCTCGGGGTATTCTTCACATGTTCCTCGGAATCATGGGGTCATGAGAAGAACTTCTTCACAAGATGGAAGGAAGAAGGCTCGATACCACTGAAATATCCTTTATCCAGTTGATATGGATATCTACTACAGATCTAGTGTTTTGTCTCACAGATCCGGATACTTTGGGGGTTTTGGATGCATTTTATCTTCGTGATCTCGATACTGGGGGTTTATCGATGTGTTTTAGTTATGTTCTTGAGATTTTTTGTGATTGTTGCATGTGCATGCTATACATTATGGCTTAAACAGCATATATATGATGCATGTGGAAATAAGGAAACAACAACCACCCAATAATATGTATTATGAGATTTAAGGAGGCAAATACAATGAAATACTTGAAATATAGAAGATAGTCATCAACTAGATCTCAGAGATCTCAGTGGAATACAAGCAAATAACAAAAATACCTCTGCGGATCGTGGCGATGAAGGAAGATTCGATGCATGCACGGATAGATCGACAAAAATAAATGATTCCGGAGAAATACGGTAAACGCTACCAGCTGGAAAAATCGTACGGAAGAATCGACCATTGGAATGCACTAGAAACTACTCCAACATAAGCATGCTAGCCTCTAGAATAAAATGGAAGAGTGTCAGATGTCATATTTGGTATCTAGGGAACTGGATCTCGACCCCTGGGGGCTTTGCACACCTCCTGGGACACTAGATGACCCCCAAATGATTCCACCAACGAAATTGTCTGATATAGGACTCAAAATGTTCGCACTGCCAAATGCGGAACTGGGTCGTGCGGTTTCCAATCATTCGAGCAGTTCGCTTATGACCCTAACTCCATTCTTCCACAAGAGTCAGAATCTCCAGATGGCTTAATTGATGCTCGATGATTCCCACCATCCGGACCGATGGTAGGTGGTTCAATCATCACCGCCGATCTCAACCTGGTCGAAGGAAATTGCAACTGAGCTTGATCTTGCGGGTAACTAATAAAACCTCTTATCCTGACTCCTATGCCTTCATCATTTAGTCATGACTTCGCAAGATCGATACTCCCTTTAATAGCACCTGCGGATAATTTGGATGGTATCTCCGATGGATAGGGTGTGTCTCAACACCGAAACCGACAATGGTGGTGGTTTCCGTAGTCCACAAACAAGAGAAGTCGAATGCCTCCTCCTCCGGGAACCTTCAACATCAAATCATAATATGCATAATGAGAATTAGCTCTAATTCTCCCTTTATATCTTTCCCAATCTATTTCTTCATTGACCTCACTTAAGCTAGAGGCTTTTCCTCCTAAGGTGAATAATTAATTAATTGAATCCCCACTTTAGCACCTTTTTGTTCTAATTCTTCGCTGACTTAGGCTTAAGTGACTTTTCCTATGTTTTTTGGTTTAATTCATTGTTTAGCCACCAAATCACCTTTATCTCTTTGTTCCCTCATGGTTTTGTGCCTGACTATAGTCTAGTGGAACATATAGACCACTAAGTCACTCCCTCGGCCGCCTACTTTTGGGAACGAGACATCACAAATAATAGCACCAACAATTAAGGAAGAAGGAGTCAAGGGATGTCTATGGGACAGCGGCAGCCATAAAACACCCAACAGCAGTTTGGAAAGTAACAATGAGGGGGCTGCAACACCCAACTATAGCAGTGGCACACTTCGGACAACAAAGGAAGGTCCACCCACAACAAGAGGAGGTCAGTCTACTCAATGCGCAGCAAGAGGAGGGAAAAGTAGGCTGCTGTACCCTCAACACACCCAGCAGCAACACATGGTGAGGCCAGAAGAGGGCCGTAACACCCACAACATCAAGAGAGAGGTCCGCAGCTCTAAAATACAATCAAGGAGAGGTCCGCGGCACACAAAGGTAGCCAAAGGGGAGGTCCAAAACACTTCTAGGCTAATAAATAAAACTAGACTGAAACTCCCAGCCAACAGAAGAGCAATTATCAAGCAAAACCTCAAAGCTGTAAGAGAAAGCCGATTAAGGGAGCCGTACCAAGATGGTCTGAGGTAACCGCATCAATCTCAACAAGAAAGTAGAGGAGAGAGAAAGATATAAGTCACAAGAAATGAGAGTGAGGGGTGATGTTCCTTTTATAGTTTAGGAAGAGGGTTAGGGTAGGTTAGGTTTTTAAATTTTAACCCTATCTTTAGGATTAAGTCAAACCCCAATAAAATAAAATAAATAAAGATAATTAATAATTAATTAATAAAAATATTAATTGGAAAGTCAAATAAGTCAAAGTGACTTTATAAACCCCAACACTACATTTTCAAAACAAGGAAACAAAACCCAGCAAGGGGGAACTTCAAGATAAAGTCAAGTGGTCCTTTTAAATGGCAAAACATGTCCACATAAGTCTCATGGTGGCTTATAAACTTTTATCATCACTGCATAAGAGGAAACATCCATGTTGTTGTCCTGTCCATCTTCGTTGGTGCTCCTAGGTCTCATGGACCATCCCGAGAAAGAGGAAGAAGATCACACATCATCACATCTTGGTACACAACCAAGAACTACCTGGTCCAAGACCAGGGTACCTCAGAACACATCTGGGGGCCCTAGAACACATCTAGGGTCTTTCATCCACCAAGGTACAAGACCAAGGATCAACCCAAGCATTTAAGCAAGGATTCCCTGGAACACATCCAGGGGCCCTAGAAGACATCTAGGGATTTACATCATTAACCACGAAGGAACACATCCAAGGATCAATCCGAGCACCGAGCAAGGATTCCCTGGAACACATCCAGGGGCCCTAGAAGACATCTAGGGACTTACTACTTGGTCCTTGACCAAGAACCCCAACAATATACTGGGGGCCCTCACTAGGGTCTTTTGCCATGGCTCTCACTGCTTGGTCCCAAACCAAGAAACCCCAGGAGTGCACTGGGGGCCCTAGATCTCAGCTAGGGTCTTAGCTATCCTCTGGAGAATGGCTCTTGCAGCTGCAGTAATTTCAACAAGGACTAACATACCTCATGGTAACGTTGGATTACCATCTCTCATACATTAAGTTGACTGGATGTGATGAGCTTGGCTGATCTGTAGTAGAAAAGGCAATCTGAGGGGAGCTGCTGGGCTGCTTTCTATGGACTCGCTGATCATCATGGTCGAGATCGTTGTCTCCATTGCAGGCCATGAGACATGATATCCTCTAGTTACCCCTAGGCATGGGGGGGGTAATAGGCTTTGACCGAGATTGATTTTGCTTGGTTGAAGAAATTGATTTGGGCCTTGGACAGAATTTGATTTGGTTTGTTTCAAGAAACTGATTTGGGCCCTTGACAATAAATGATTTGCCTCTTCATGAAGGAATCTATTTTAATTTTTCCTTGCTTGAAGAAATTGATTGTGCCTTGGCTTGAAGAGATCGATTTCATCAGTGACAGACAAGGATTTTGCCTTGCTTAAAAAATCAATTTTCCATTGGGGAAAGGAATCGAATCTGCTTCCTATAGCAATTTGTGAACAACTGGTAGAGATAAGTTGATTTACCCCATTGATGGAACCAATTGCCCATTATAGGAAACGAACGATTGAAGGAGAATTGACTCTCTCATTGGGGAAGTCGATCTAAGAAAAAGCTATTATATTGGAGAGAATCCACTAGCTAGTAAAAGAAATCAATTTACCAGGAGGGATTTGATTCTATTGATCAGAATTCAACTAGATCTTCAGCTAAAGCCAAGAAAGACTGTTTCCAAGTCTGAAGAGGAAAATGACTTGCCTGCATAAGACAGGCCGTTGGAGGAATTGAATGATTGAAGGAGAGTCGACTCTCTCATTGTGGAAGTCGATCTAAGAAAAATCTATTATATTGTGGAGAATCCACTGGCTAGTAAAAGAAATCAATTTGGCAGGAGGGATTTGATTCTAATGATCAGAATTCGACTTGGCCTTCAACTAAAGCCAAGAAAGACCATCTCCAAGTCTGAAGAGGAAAATGACTTGACTGCACAAGACAGGAATGGATTGTGACTCCTGAGAGCAGAGAGGGGATTTCACCAGAGGGGAATCTTGGGCTATACTTTGTTCAGCAGAAACAGAGTTGTTTTACTTCCATCTACACACCAATTTCTTCTTGAATGCCCATCAATCTCTCTAGCTGCTACTCAGAGATTTTACGGTTGGAAATTCAGATTATTGGTTCTTCAGTTCAGAATTGGAAATGCTATTGGGTCTTCTGGAATTCTGTTTACTATTCAAATGAGTTCTTCAAATCGGAGACCACCAAAGAGAATTGAAGCTAGTTTGGAGTTCGTTCTCCAATTCACATTCTCGAAGAAGATTGGAAGCAGAGACAGAGGAAATAAGTTTGTTATAGCTGCTGGAGTCCCATGCAGAGTATTTCTGCTCATTTGAGCCTTTGTAACCTGTAAATTTCTCTTCTTTTAAAAGAATCAATAAAACAGACTGAAGAAGGAGGAGCATGCTTTCTATTTTACTGGTTTTCCAGGGTAAATATCAGTATCTTGTGTGATTGCTTTTTTCTTGCACTGTATTCCTTGTTAAATACACAATAACATAACGATCACAAAGCACAAAAGTTAATTACACAGAAGAAATACACATGGACATGAAGAAAAAATAAAATTTAGGACAAAGAATCCATGTTGGTGAATCGAATCGGCTATAGGCTTATTGATTACGGATCATTATCTAAGATAGTTTTCAACTCTATACTTCTTAGTTTGATACATTTAGAACTTTCTCCAGACTTTGTAAGCACTATTACAGATTGTATGAATCTCATCCTTGGTTCTTGTCTCACAGTAGTGAAATAGCAGTGGCATTCTCTAAGATATTTTTTCAACTCTATGCTTCTTAGTTTGATACATTTAGAACTTTCTTCAGACTTTATAAGCATTATTACAAATTGTATTTATGAGGCTGACAACATTTCAAGTTTATTAGAAGAAAATCAAGAGTCGTAATTGTTTGGCATGTCTTAGATCAGTTTTTTAAGACACTGAGACTTGATTTCAGCTTGTGTTCAATATGCTTTCTTTTCTAGAAGTATGAAATTAAAAATCTGTACCCAAAAATTTAGTGGCAACTGTTTGGCATGCCATAAATTGGCTTTATAGGAGAGTGAGCATCAATGTCAGCCCGTTTCCAACATGTTTTCTCTCCTAGAAGTTTAAAATTGAATTCTATCACCAAAAATAGCTAAAAAAGGGAGGCCTTTGAAGTTTGAACTTTGCACATCTCTACTTTACAGTGCCATATTGCTTGCAGCAGCAATTTTTTTTTTAACTCCAAGCAAGATTGGCATGGATTCACTATAGTGTATGAATTCTGGTTTTAAATATGTTTAACCACAAAAGCAAAGGTAAACTTCTGACAGAAATTTCCTGTCTGTGCAGGTATTGAGTCAACATATTGGTGGAAAGATAAGGTATACTCAAATCTTATGCTCTAATTATGATAAACAATTTTGAGTAACATGTTGTAGCAAAAATTGCGAGGCAGAGTAAATAGTTCTTCCTGTATAAGTTCTGTTATATGTTGGCTATGATCTAAAGGAGAGAATGGCTACGTCTATAAATTTCCATAACTTCCTTTCTGTGTGCTTTTGTGTAATGTCCCTTTCCAAATAGGAGCTCCAGAGAGGAGGCTTAATGGTCTAAACCACCCCGTTAGACTATAGCCAGGGCCAGAAAAGGGGTAAACAGGGTTACTAGAGGTCATTCCAGTCAAATGTGTTATGCTCGGAAAGTGACATTGAGCTAAAAGTGGTTAAAAGCGCTTTTAAGCCATTATGAGCTAAAAATAGAACAAATGAGATAAAATTAGAAGTCAACAGCGAATTAGGGTTTCAGCAGTGAATTAGGGTTTAGGAAAGCTATAAGAGAAGGGTCAATGACCTAATTCATCATTATGCAGATTATGACTTGTCATTGAGGAGAGAGGCACATCTCAGGAGAGATAGTTCAGTGGATTCCAGGAGGAAGACACCAGTTGGCTGATTTCGGTGTAGAGAGACACACCCTAGTCACTGGGAAGATCACACAAGTCTTCCGTCATTCTTCAACAACAGTTACACAGGGTCCAGCAGCAATGGCGCACTTATCCAGGGTGAGGGCACAACTCTTGAGGAGGTTCAGTGGATCGACTTGTCCCATCCAGGGAGAGTTCAAAGATTCCCTTCCAACCCAGTTGAGAGGAAGGCAAGGCGCATCTTTCGCCTGGTTCCTCGTCAGATTCCGACGCAGGAATCATCTGGGGTGCATTTTCTAGAGTTGGGAGTGTGACACTTTTGGTGGATACATTCGGGGTTCCCGAGCGATCATCAGATCAGATCCAGGGAAACCCTTCCGACCCATTTCCCAGTAGGCCAAGGCGATCATTTTGAGATACATCTTAGCCGATTCCGACAGTGTAATCACTAGGGCGCATTTTTCCAGTGAGAGAGGGGCGCATTCCCCCAAGGGGATCCATCCTGGGTCCAGACACACCAGCAGAGGGGCCGATCAGTCATCCGGATTGAGGGCTATAGCAGGCCGCACCATTTGGGACAGTTTCCATGCCATTCCGAGAAGTTTAGCCACCAGGGCGAACTTTCCGGACTTTCAGCAGTTATCGTGCGAGCTGCCACAGTTCCAGCTCATCCATTGACCCCGCAGTACTCATCTATTATCGAGTATTATCTTTTAATTTTCTTATTGTATTTCAACTAAGATCCTTTTGTCATTTGATCTATTTAAGTGATTCATTTTATTCAGCCGCATTCGACATTTGTACTCCGCAGAGATAACATAATATAAACTTTGCAGTCTTTGTCGCATTTGTTATTTGTACGATCATTTATATGCTGTAAAACATTGATCCTACACACACATTAGCAACATTTCCTAGACTAGCCAAGTTAGGAACATTACAGTGGTATCAGAGCTTTAGTCCTGCTAGCCTATGACTAAAGACGATGAGTGTAGCAGAGGACCCAGAGGGCCGTGAACATGTAGGTGACGAATATGTCACTTACAACAGGCGCAAGGAAAGAAGGTCTAGGCCAGACTTTCCTCCTTTCCCTCCCAGCTCAGAGGAAGAGGAAGAGGCGCACAGGGAAGCAGAGAGAAGAGCAGAGCGTGAGGCAGAGAGGATGCTAAGAGACAGATATAAGCGACCAGAGGGTAGTGGTAAGGCCCCCATGGAGTCATAGGTACCCTTCATGCAGGTTATCAACGATATGGTAGCTAGTCAGCGGGCCATGACTCAGTGCTTGGCATAGATGGCTGATATATTGGCTATAGTGGGCACCCCGGGCACACAAGACCCACATGCAACACAGGGGAACTCGGGGGCAGGCAGTAGACCCCAGTCTCCTACTCGTACATACACCTCTTCGAGTAGGATTCCTAGACCTTTGTTTCCCAGTTTCCAGAGGGCACCCCCAATAGCAACACAACTATCGATAGCACAGAGGCCGCCCACTCATGCAGAGGACATTGCAGAGTACAGGAGGGAGTATGCAGCATTGGGCCGTGAATTCCATCAGGACATGACCCTAGTTGAGTATTGTGGGCTCAGACTCAGGAACTGCCCCAGAGAGCCACAGATCTTTTTGGATCATCCAAATGCACCGCCAGATCTTGGGTACAGAAGCTAGACACATACTACAAGCTCAACCAGATGACCGAGACAGAGGCCATCAGTTTCGCTACCTTACACTTGGAGGGTGAGGCACACGAGTGGTGGCATCATGGATTGGTGACATTGGGTCACAGTCGCATCACCTCCTATAGGGAGTTCACAGAGAGACTCATGGATAGGTTTGACAGGAGGGATCCCGAGATCCACTTCAGGGATCTAGCCCAGTTGAGACAAACTGGCACAATAGAGGCATTCATCACGGAGTTTTAGCGGGTAGCCATGGTAGTGAGAGATATATCAGAGCCTTGGCTGATCATGCTATTCACAGAGGGGCTCATAGAGCCTTTGAGAGGATGGGTGAAGGCATACAGGCCGCCCACCTTGCAGGATGCCATCCTACGCACTCTAGATTTGGCAGACTCAGTGCCAAAGACTAAACCCTTTTCCAAACCCTTCATACCCCAGAAAGATCGAGACAAAAAGCCATTCCAGAGACAATGGAAGGGCAAGGAGAAGCTGGATGATGAGACGAGGCGAGAGCTTATGAGGAAGAAGTTTTGCTTCAACTGCAGAGACCCTTGGGTCCCAGGCCACAGGTGCATGGGCAAGGGAGAGATTCATTATATTGAGGTGGCAGCAGATAGTGTGGACAGTGAGCAGGAGGAGCATGGCAGTGGATCCGCTAGCTCAGAGGAGGAGTCAACACAGGCAGAGGAGCAACCTCCACGTAGACCATCGACATCGGCAGGAGCCCACCCTCTGGTAGTTCCACAACCGCTTGAGTAGGCTAACAGACAGAAACCAGCAAAGGGAGGAGTCATAGCGACCCTTTCTGGTGTTCCCAGGTATGATACCCTCCAGATCAGGGGGACTATTTAGGGGCAACGGGCAATCGCCCTGATAGATGGTGGGGCCACTCACAACTTTATCTCCGCTTCACTGGTATCGAGACGAGCACTTCAAAGTTCAAACAAAGGAATTTGAGGGGTTTGATGTTGCAATAGCAGATGGCCACACAGTGGAGTGTCTAGACAGAGTTCCAGACTTGGAGATAAAGTTAGGCAACTACACAGTGAGACATTTTATGTGGTTGACCTATTTGACACAGATGTGGTGTTGGGAGTGTTATCCCCACTTTTCAGGGATAACTAGGAGATCATGTCTCGAGGCCCACAGGTCCTAGACATGGAGTACTGAGAGTAGGATTGACCTGAGCATGGCCCTGGAGGGCCCACCTTTTCTTCTTCCATTGTCTTTGTCTTGTTAGCAACAACAACATCCATCACCA
>SNQJ01S0019427.1:24044-45420 GCA_010110895.2 Picea sitchensis
TTATCAGGGATTATTATTGAAAACTACAATGTATAAATTGTAATGATAATCAAATGTCTTGTTTTGTAAGATACATGGTGGAATGTTAATGTCATGTGTATCTAGAGGGGTAGGGTATGTATACCTCCGTAGATTTTAGCAGTTAAATCGCTGTGCAGAGGGGGTCCCTTGTCCCACAAAAAGGGGTATCATACACCAATTTCGTGTCTAGCTTGGTCGTGACCTTAAAAATAGATTATTATTATTATTATTATAACTTATAATTTGAACTTATGATATCTGAAGTGAAGCAATTTCTATTTATTGCAATCTGGTAAACAAAATGTTTTGTTTAAATGATATGCAATGTTAAGGGATATGAGAACTATAAGAGAATGAATGTGTGAGAAATTTCATTGATGAAAAGGTTGATTTTTGGATGTAATTTTTTTTTTTGTGGAAAATGAGTTTGGTCTGCCCATCGTTTTGTATAGCGAAGATCATGTTTCCTCCATTCAAGCTCAGGAGTCTTTCTTCAGTGGATATGAATCAAATTCTCTTTCTAGTTTACTTGTTTACTCATATCTTCACTTTTACTTTGAAACTCCGGAGAAATGTTTCTCAAAATGATGATCAATATAAAATGGATAAAAAAGGATCAAATTGAAACTCCGGAGAAATGTTTCTCAAAATGATGATCAATATAAAATGGATAAAAAAGGATTAAATAAACGAAATGGCGGATGCATGTTTGGTTCTGTTTAGGTTCTAGATAACTAGATTAATATTTTGTTAAGATCCATTTCACAGTCGCTTTTATGTTTGAATATAAAAATTAAATAGTTTGAACAGCATAACTGACTGATAACAGTTAAATTAGCCGTAGCCTAAACGTTCTATGTTTGGGTTTTTTTGGGGATATCGGCGATATTTGCTTGAAATCCGTTAAGTGATTGTTGGATCTGTAGATATGAGTGGTTATTTTTGTATAATTCGGGTGCCCCAGGGGTTTTTCAGCATGCTGAATCCATTTTTACATTAAACAATGCAATTTAAACAGTAGAAAATTGTGATTTCGTGCAGATTTAAGTTACCAGATTTCAGCAAAAAAAACCAAAACGTAAAACAGTTAGACAACACCGTTAAATTATCGTATAAATAACTTAAGAGGTAATCTAAGATTGTACAAATCTCTTAGGCTTTGGTCCAAATTAATTGAATTTATCCTTAACAGAATTGCCTATTAAAATTATGTTTATAAAGTAAAAAGGGCTAATTAAATAGCCTGTTAATGGGGTAAACGTACAATAGAAAAATGTCTTAATTAAACTGTTGTTAATGGGACAAACCTAAAATTTATTGGTATTACTGTGCTTGGACTTAAATCTCTTAGGTTTTGGTCCAAATTAGTTGAATTTATTGTTAATGGGCAAACCTAAAATATATTGGTTTTACTGTGTTGGAACTTAAATCTCTTAGGTTTTGGTCCAAATTAGTTGAATTTATTCTTAACAGAATTGCCTATTAAAATTATGTTTGTAAAGTAAAAAAAAGGCTAATTAAACAGCCTTGTTAATGGGTAAACTTACAATAGAAAAATGTCTTAACTGTTGTTAATGGGGAAACCCAAAATATATTGGTTTTACTGTGTTTGGACTTAAATATTATATTAGGTCAAAGTTTCCTATAGTATTAAATGTGTCATCTCTTTATGAGTTGTCTCTTCATGTTATTAAGCTGAAAGAGTATGCGTTCTTTTATGGTATTAAATGTGTCATCTCTTTATGAGTTGTCTCTTCATGTTATTAAGCTGAAAGAGTATGCGTTCTTTTGTGTTTTACTAGGAAGGAGGGAGTGCACTGATGAATTTTGAGTGTTTATATATATATATATATACTTTCAAAACACTTTAAACAGTGTACTTCCTAGAAAACATACACTATGTTATATGTACATATATATTGTGTTTTATAGAGAGTGCACTATATGTTATATGTACATACATATTGTGTTTTATAAGGAGTTCACTGCTGAAAGTGTTTTGAATGTAGATAGATAGATTGGGTACAAGTATGTGGGAGTGGGAGTGGGATAGCATTTTTCAAAAATAGAGGACAAATATGTTAAATGTATATATAAGTTTTGTATATACAATAATATATGGAATAAAGGGACTTGGCATTAATGTAAATGAACGATGATTATGTTTCATTCTTAGAAAGTGTTTTGAATGTAGATAGATAGATTGGGTATGAGTATGTGGGAGTGGGAGCGAGATATCATTTTTCGAAAATAGAGGACAGGTATGTCAAAGGTATATATCAAGATTTGTATACACAATAATATATGGAATAAAGGGACTTGACATTAATGTAAATGAACAATGATTCTGATTCATTTTTAGATTCAACTAATTTCAGTGTCCATTCATCAATTGACATTCTTTCGCTTTCTAAATATGGTGTGGAAATGACAAATAGTAAAATCTGAAACTTAAAACTTGATGAAACTAAACCTGGGGACTTGGGGAGAGAATAATGCTCAATGTTGTATTGTTGGCATGGACATCAATTTCTTGCAATAAAAACAATAAACAATGCCCTACTTCCTCTCTTATCTTTTGTTGATTTATTCCAAAATTACGTGGCCAAACTGAAAATGTGAAAGTGAGCATGAAATTAGGGTTGGGCCCACCCTAAATGCAACCTTATTGGGGATTTTTAATTATTAATTTTTTTCCATGCTAAATGAACATTGTCATACATGAAATCAATGTACATCCAAATTTTCCCAAGGTACAACAAGGTATGCAAAGGTGTTTTAGGATACAGTGCATGAGTATGGATACTTTTCTAGTATTTTTCGTATATATATAACATTGTCATACATGTAATCAATGTACGTCCAAATTTGCCCAAGGTACAACAAGGTATGCAAAGGTGTTTTAGGATACAATGGGGTATGACAGGGCGTGAGTGGGATGTCCATGAGTATGGATATGTGGGTATATGTATGAAGAATCCAACGCCCCCCCACACACAATTATAGTGCATGGGTACATGTACAAAGAACTCACCCCCCAAGCACATGTGTGTGTTTGTGTTATACACACATACACGTGTATATATGTTGTGATTGTGTGGATACTTTTCTAGTGTGTTATCGCACAAACTGTAGTTTGGGCAAAGCGTGACCCAATCCACAAGATGGCGAGAACTACGAAAGAGTCTACCCACTGTCATCTTAGATAAACCCTCCCCTTGCTTTAGTGAAGGAGAAGTCCTACACAAGGGGAGAATCTCAGGTGACCCTAGGGGGAAATGAGATGGAAAATGGAGTTATGGAAGGTGATGCCCCTATAGGTCAAACTACAAAGTGGAAGATAGCTTGGGAACAAGTCTTGGTGATGGTTAATGGTTGCCAAATGCTTGAGTACCTGTAGAAGATAGTTATACCTGCCTGAGACAAGAGAAAGACAAGTATACAATCCTAATATTTAAATGGACAAGCAAGTGAAGCTTGTTTTCCTAAATTACAGCAGTAAGTAAATGCATATATCAACAATGAAATCAATTAGTTACTGCAGAAATAACCATCAAAATTGTCAAATAATTATTGGAGAATGAAGCACTAAACTAATAGATAACTTTCCAATACTGAAGCACAAGTTTTGATGGTGAAAGAGGGTTGTTAGATAGTGTTTTCAGAGAATAATTGTAACAGTCAAGTGACTGTAGAAAATATTTGCTACAACAAGAAGTTTCAACCACGAAAATTAGCAAGTAATCTGACAAAAAGTTAACCAATAAGCAGTAGAATGATAATATTGGCTTACAAACAAATTTCCACAGTTGAAATGCAAGTTAAAGTAAGAAATAAAGTATGTTTTGTTGCAGCCCTAATGGTTGTAGCTTTTGATTGATTACAACTCAAGAAGTACTAGACCAATCGAGACGCCCTAGTGGATTTAACAAGCTTAAAACATCAAGTAAAGATTCCAACATGAACAATATCGATCTCTCAAAATCACGTTTACCAATGCATTAAATGATTAGTGTCTTGCCAAATGGGTTATGAAGTCTTCTTGTATTAAGTTAGGCCTACTACTTCAAAAGGGGTGTAAGCCCTTTTACTTCCTTGACCAAGTAAACCTAACAAGGTAAAATCTAGGAGGGTGTAAGCTCTTTTACTCCTAACAACCTTTGCAATAGTTTTTTCGACCAACAACAACGATAAAACTTGGTTGAGGGCATATTCCCTTATATTCCTCCAAGGATCTAGCCAATAACAACCATGGAACAAGAGATAATAGCTAACAAAATGTAGATTTTCCTTACCAATTCCAAGAGCATGCAAGACAAGACCCTAGTTACCAAGAATTTTCATCACCATAGCAAGCGAAATAGCCTCCAAGAGATAGTGCACCACTTTACTCCACAAGACAAATGATAACCATAGCATAAGAGAGAGAGAGAGAGTGATATTGCCCAAGGGGGGCGCAAATTTCAGCAAAGTAGCTCTTCTTATGTGTGAGAGTTATGTTCAAATGAAATGAAAATGATCCTTGTTTATACAAAACTCCTAAAAAGTGTTTTTCCACATAAATTGGGGTAAACCACGAAATAAGGGAGCCATTCTCCCTTTATTTTGCCCTTTTACAAAATAATTTTAAATTTAATTAAAAAGTGCACGTAAGAAACCCTAAAAGGTGACGTCAACCCTCTCTAGGGTGATGTTTTAACACTTTAGCAAGTTGTTGAGCAAAGGGAGGAGGTCGTTGGGCCTCCTAAGGCTCCTTCTTCATGCGCCAGACTCATCCCTGTGATGCCAAATGTCTTCCTCCTCCAAAATGCAAAGTGTCCATCAAAACAACATCATCACCACCAAAACCCTAGCCCTAAGGTGACGTCAAGCCCTCCAAAGTGGCGTTTTAGCCTCCAAAGACAAATCTTTGGGCTTGCAGGGGCTAGGCAAGATACTCCAAGGTCTCTTCCTTTGCCTCCAAAGGCAACGTTCCTCTCCTGTACTGCCCCAAGGTTTGGGCTATGACATCCAAATGGTGGGCTTCCTACCCCAACGAAGGCCAAAGTTGGGCTTGTTCCTCTAAAATGTCCATCAACAAGGTCTTGCAAAGACAAACAAGTACGCCCTCCAAGGATCTCAAGTCGAAGCATCATGGCAAGTAAAATCACATTTAATATAAGAGCCATCCAAGTTGTACATAAAAAACTACCTCTTCAAATTAAACAAGTGCTCAAAGACCCTATGCAATTTGCCAAGTTTAGCTATGGGAGGATTGACAAGGTGACCTATTGGGTGAATCGGTCCTTAAGTAAAGGAGTGTTTCCTAGGTGGAAACCTCTCAAGTCATGTGGAGAAGATGAAGTGGATGGGGGTAAGACTTTTGGGCATGGGGTTCATGACATACAAGGGTCCATATTGTCTCATTTATGGGTGCCTTTGTAAAGGGTCTGTTGCACCTTCATTTTCAATGCATCCTTTTTCCAAGCCCATTTATTGCCATTAATTATTTAAAATGTTTTTGGGTTGAAGCTAAGTTGGGACTTCTACCTAAGCCTGAAAAACATTTCCCACCATGACTCTACCCTGGTCACACTATGCTTCCCCAAGTTGAAGACAATGTGTGAGACTTCTAACTAAGCATGAAAACCATTGCCCACACACGCTCTATCTTGGTTGGCATTTTTATATTGTTTTCACAAGTCCCATTAGTTTCTTATGAGAGACATTTAATTGTCCTTGAGATCCTTGGGCGAGAATTTAGAAGGTTTATGATTGGATTTTAACTTTTTCCAGCTATAAACCTCTGGGCCTATATCCCATTCTTCCCAAGATATGAGGTACAATCCCTTCTTGGGTCAATACACCAAAAAATCCCAAAATATAAAGAGACGAAATAGGGGAAAAGTGTGAAAAGTGGTAAGTATGATCGAGAATGGAACGATGACTTGTTAAGGAGATCTTCCAGTAGCAAATCCATCCCTAAGGGTGACCACTTACTAGGGCGCAATGTCAACCACCATGGTGAAACATGGCAAAGAGCATAATTTCAAAGCAGACGTTCTACAATCAAAAGTAGGTTTAAATGCAACATACTCAAATGCCTCAAATATTAAAGTTATACTTACCACAATACCTGACATATACCTCTCAAATGCCTCGAATATTAAAGTTATACTTACCACAATACCTGACATATACCTCTCAAATGTCTCAAATATTAAAGTTATACTTACCACAATACCTGACATATACTTCATAGAGCAAGACCCATCATCTTCTAGAAGCAAGTTGATGTGGTTGATGACATCGTCACAAATCTAGGAAATGTGGTAGTGAAGCGGGTCTCTGTCTATGCATGTGGATGTTGTCAGTCATTTGTCTCTCAGTACTCCATGTCTACAACCCAAGGGCCTCGAGACATCATCTCCTTAGTTATCTGTAGAAAATGGCGATACCACAGTGCATGGGTACATGTACAAATAATCCACCCCCCCAAGCACATGTGTGTGTGTGTGTATCCAAGGGAAACTTCATAGTGAAACCCTAGGGCACTTCCTCACATTCTATGGATGGCACCAAGTGTAGTCTTGTTGACGTTGATTATAACACTTGACCTTGTAGGGACATCTAGTGATGCACAAATTACGTGACAAAGCATAGTTGTTGAAAGAAAATACACTACCATGTGAATTATTGAATGTACAGAAACAAAGATAATGAATGAATGCCAAACAATTTTCACCTGGGACATCTTGAACTTTTGCTTGGTTGTGAGTATAACCACTGGAACAAAGTGTTGAAGTTTTGGAACTTTGAAATTTATCACTAGGAACCCTTTTCAACTTTAAAATAGTTTCCTTCAATAGGATAATGGTTGGGCACTTCTCCTCAATAGATTTATTAACTAACAATCACATTATTGATCGACTAAAAGGGATGTGATACAAGCTCTCTTCAATTAATTTGTGGATAACTCTATTTGTGTAATTCCTTTTAGATTAAATTATTTCATAATAAGGGAAGTGAGTTGGCTTGATGAGGTGAACCATAACTTTATGACCCATTTTACTTCTAAAGTTTGTATGTTTTTATGCAATAGTATATCTCTGCATTATAAATAGGGCATTGTTCAATAACATTTCATGTTTGAGTTAAAGTTATTTGTTGATGTCCATACCGATAATTAACATTGACATGTTAAACCAACTTCTAAATAATATTTATTAGGCTCAATTGCATATAACCATGGCAATAAATATAGCTTTGTGATTGGTTTGAGGGAAATGAGAAGGGAATATGATGTGCTTTAGGTACTTTTGCTATTCTCATAGTTTATGAAATTAGTGTTGTGTATTACCAATAAAAATCTAAGATTTCACCATGCAATTTCATTGCACTTTGATTTACTACTTTGATTTGAAGGTTACTATAAACATTGATAAATCTATTTTTATTGATTTTTTTAATGATTCTCACTTAGTAATATTGTGATGAGAATCGATGGCATTTCTAGTCAAACTAAGCACACAAGATTTACCAAAGAGATAATACACAACTTTAACTAATAATAGAAAACTCAACTTATATAAAGGTCGCAACTTTAAGTATGCATTTTGACTTTTTGAAGAGGAGGGATGTTTTGATGGATACTTTTTTTTATTAGTCATGTAATTGGTATTTACAAATAGAAACTAATAAGCAATATTTACTAAATCATAAAAAATTAGTAGCCATGATAAATTATGAGCATAGCATTCTAACCACTCAAGGACTATTTGAATAGTAAATTGGACATAGCCACACAAATTCATGTTACTTAGGACAGAGCTTCTAGCACTCTTCTTTGATGAAATGTCCATGTGGGTTGAGGGGGGGGATAATTTTTTTACGAAAAATTAAATGGTGGTACAATTTGAGATTAGGTAATAATAATAATAATTAGTCCAACACCAAGAAAATATATTTGATCCCAAGAACAAATTATTAACTAGTATTTAAATAGGCAAACATATTTTATCTCTAAAAGCTGATAATAAGTTTTGTAATTTGCCAAGTATGTTTTAAATTATCCTTAGATAAAGTGTAAGATGATGAAAATAAAGGTGATAGATTTGAGAGTATGAAAAAAGAAAAATTCAATAGAACAATTATAGAGCCCTTAGGAGTTCCTTACTTGTTTCTTTTGTAGGTTCTTTTTGGAAAGAGAGATGCAATAATCCTAAGACAATTATAGTAGCAAATTATGGAAACTTTTAATGATAATATAGTTGTAGATCTATAAAAAGTGTAAATAAGGATAGTTTAGGATAGTTTAGCACAAAGCCCGTCACCTTCTTCTGGTAGCAATATGGGGACATGGTCAATATAAGATATCAAGCAAAAATTGATGGGGATATTGCATGGCATGAGAATTCCCACAATAAACTTTAAAAATGAATCAAGGAATATGAAACAAGGATTAAGACAATAATAGCAGATTTGAAGGTGGGAATGCCAACACACTAGGTATGTAGGAAGAGAAGAATAGTATGGAGAGATTGATTGTAAATCTATCATAATTATCCTTGATGGTTGAGGAAGAGGAGAGTCTCTTGGAAAGGATCTAAATAGTGGAGCTCACATTCATCCAACCTAGATGGCTCAAGGAATTTTATCAATCGAGTTCAAAGTAGAACCCTAGGAATGATAGAAAGCTTAATGCAATATACAAATTTTTGATATTTTATTTTTATTAGTAATTTTTTTGGTAATATTAGAAATATGAAGTAATTGGTTTTTATAGATTATGTGAAAGAAACCATGATAGCAATATCATTGAGCTAGACAAGAATTYGTAGGCCTTTTGGAATTAGTTTTCCTAATAAGAGATACCTATTTTTGTACATTCTTGAATTCTATTTTTAATAAAATTTGTATTTTCCAAAAAGGCATTCTAATGTGATCATCATTTCTTAGTTGCTTAAAAAGGAATTTTTTTCCCTATTTCCATTATAAACGAGGGAAAAATCAACTTAGCTTRTGAACAAAAGTTGATTTTTTTGTCAACCAAGGATATATCAATCTATGTTTGTCTAGACGTGCAAGTCCTCACTAGAAAAGTATCTTTTGGAACAACAAGATGAAAAAATCCAAATTGTTGATGCTTACTAAATTATTGGTGCCGAGATGTTTTAGTAAGTAAAAATTAAAAGAAAAACATTCCATTGATTAGCTTGTAAATTCTTGTGAGGTTCATATCAAATAGGTTTGATCTTGTCTTGTTTCTTTTGGCACCTTTGTTCATCTATATTTAGCCAATTTTTCTTTCATCTAGAAGTGATGCTAGAATCTTTAATTCTCCTATAGAGCCTTAGTTTATGTTCCAATGAGCATGTCTTTGATGTTGTTTTTCATGTTTAATAAGTGTTTGATGAAGGAAATGTATTTTACCTTTTTATTTTATTTATATGTTGTTGACATTGGATGGGAACTTGAAATTCTCATATGGTGCAATTGACTAAGAACCATACAAACTTCAAAAACCATATGGCTTGTGAAGGATTGTTGTTGTGTTGAATCATGTGGAGTTACTTGTTGCAATATCATTTGTTTTATGATAAATACAAAGTGCTTGGACCACAGTCTTGTTCACTATTTGTTTGGTTGTCAATCTACAAGTGAAGAAGTAGAAAGCTTCAATTAACAAGCTAAAATTTTTCATAGTGGTTGTCAAAAATATGAACAAATTAGTATCCTACATCTCCCACGATGAGGGATTAGTTAGGTCTCCCCACAACAAGGCATCATAATGATTTAGTTTTTTTCATTGTGGATTGCTTCTAAAAAATGTCCATCATGTTTAAATGTGAGAAATCTATTGATGTGCTTGAGACCACCAACCATTTCTTCAATCATGTGGATTTATTTCAATGTTCCAACATCTATTGTGTCTGATTTTGATCCCAAGAGTGTCAACTGTTTTTGACAAGCTTTGTGGGAAATTTTGGACCTAGGAAATGGATCAATCGATGGCATTTCATCCGTTGATAGAAAAACATACTAAGTTTGTCAATGGAGTGTCCCAATACCTATAATGGAACTAATCCAACAATAATTAACAATATACTAAAATACAACAATGAAAAGTTCAAAGGTAGGGGGCACCTCAACACCCAGGGTTGGAATGCACATGAAATTCCTAAATAATGGAGGAAACCATTTCCATATACTTAGTACGCAAACGAGTAAACATGATTTGATTGTATTGATAATAGAATGGATTGGTTACAAATGACGGGGGTAGACCCCTTTTAATACAACTTTTATAATCATACATCTCTCCACTAACATAGGGGCGAGTTACTATTGCATATAACTAATGTCTATCCACTAACTTAGTGATGACTCATTAATAATATCAACGAACTTAGTGAAGGGGCATTAATGAGTTTACAAACAAAATAGCTCATGTACAAAATATGTTGCGTATAGTACACAACATGCCCTCTCCTTTAAATAAGCTTTGTCCCCAAAGCTATCTCTAATCTTATTACTAATTACTTATTGAATTCTTACAAGATAAAAGTAGGCTTGCTTATGCAAAAATGACCTATATTGACATATTGGGCCATGACTAAGTAAAGGAACCACATGACTAACAAATACAATAAGAACATGCATTTCATCCTTATGTCTTCTTGTCATTGGTTGTGTTAGGGACACACCCTTCACTTCTTACCTAAAATTCTTGGAGCTTAAAGCATAAGGAAGAAGTCGATATAATTGCACCTAGTAGCCAAAATTATTCCTCTGTAGCCGCACCAATAAGATAGAGCCATACACAATATCTCAATGTTTTGGTACCATTGCACTCACTCCCTTATCGGGTCCCATCTCCTCAAAGTTATGGTAGAGATTAACACTTGGTAATGAGTGAGAACCACTCAATGGGTTCTTGGTATTGATTAATTCCATTTTCATTGTGTTAATATTCATGGTACTCTTCTACTAAAGAGGAATGTATAACAATTATTATGTCCTTGATATGTTCCATGAGAAGATCCTCCTCTTGGATGATTTGTTTCTTGTCAACTTTAATGATTTTATCACCTGGTAAGTACCCTTGATTAGGAGAATCATCATTTTTCACACTAGGTGATTCATTAGGGAGAGAAAGAGATCCTTGGAAGTGAGGCCATGAGATCATACTCAATTCTTCAAATTCCTCTTGACATGTAGATTCATCGTAAACATGAGTACCTTCAACAAAGAGGAGATGAAAGTAGCAATCTTCACACAATTGGGAGATATCTCCATATTGTATCTCTACAAGCATATTCCAGGTCTAGCAATGAATATATCTCATTACAATATTCRATATTTATGGCAAGTTCCATACAAAATCTATCACACAAATCCAAGAATATTTTCACGACTTCTTTCGAATAGGCCATGCTAGTGTTTCATACAAAAATAAAAGATTACCTTGATTATGGACTTCCCATTTCCATTAGGGTTTTGAAGTTGAAAATGTATAATGAAATGTAGAGCTTGCAATTCACTTCATATTTCTTTCAAGTATATCATACAATATTTCAAATTGTAGCCATGGAAGGGCTCTATCAAATGGTGTTGGTGTAGCTTCAATATAGGTAGTGTGTAAAAATTTATTTTCTCTAAAATACCTAGAAACAAAATCATCATTGTAATAGATAAACCTTAAAAATAACATATTTTCAATCTGTGATATCTTAACCATATGGAATTTGATTTGAGTGATTTTTTTTTTCAATTTGTGATTAGAATGAAAATATTCAATTTGTTTTCGAATATGATTCTTTAAAATCTTTAGAAATATTCTCTTAGTGTCACAACCTTATTTCTTTTTCTTCTTTTGTGTTTTTCAACAAAAAATTGGAAGTGAGAATCATCATCCTCCAATACGAACTTGAAGTGTCATAATACCTAGAATGGAACCACTCCAACAATAAAAAACAATATATTGAAATAAACAACGATGAAAAGAACAATGGTTGGGGGCACCTGCACTCTTAGGATTGAAATGTACCTGTAATTCCTAATTAATGGAGGAAGATGTCTCCATGTACTTGGTACTCAAATGGGTAAACAAGATTTTGAATTTATAGATAATAGAATGGATTGGTTATGAATGAGGGGGGGGACCCCTTATAATAAAACTCACATATTAACATCTCTCCACTATCTTAGTGGTGAGTCATTAATGGATATAACTAACTGATTGATGGGTCATTAATGATCTTACAAACAAAATAGCTCATGTACAAAATATGTTGTGTATAAGTACACTACATAACATAATATGTGGTGTATAGGTACACAACAATCAATGGCACTCTTGTGCATATTTTATGCAAGTACAATAAGGCACACCCATACAAGGGATGGGAATCTTCCTTACATGCAAGTATTTCTTGGTTCCAACCAGGTGCACCCCGTATAAACATTGCTATCCATGCACTAGTACCAAATATATTTTCTAGAATTGAGGAGTGACACAATGGGGACCATTGCAGATGAAAAAAGGGTGAATAATAATAGAGAAAACATGAGTGACCACATGTGGACCACGTCAACGCCCCCAACCCTTGTGCCCCAACATGTGAGCATGCAACACTTGTCACAAGGTCCACGGGGTGGCCCTCCCTTGTGGCATTTGATTTCTCTTGACATGTGGGGTTGAGGGGAAATTCCCTAAAAGCACTAAACATTTGATGTACACATGCACCTAACTCTAGAGCTTGCATGCCAAATTCTATCTATGCATGTGCATACTTCAATATTAACCAGAAAAACCAACTATCACATGGATCCAACATTGGCACAAGACTTATATGGAAGGCCAATTATTTCTGTAACCGAGTCTTGGAACATTTGTATAAATAATTGTACATCTATTTTGTTATCATTCTTAGATATTTAATCACATAATGTAGAAGATTCTATCTCACAGTTTCCCTTATATACACGATTTCTCTATCTCTCTATCATTTCTAGTTGTACTATCATGTATTTTCCCACTTTTATGATTAATGGGAGTGATTTATGCCATAACTCTATCTCAATTTGTTTTCCAAGGAAAAACTCATAACTTTGCATTCAAATATAAAAAAATTACATTTAAGAGGTGATATMAATTTTAATAGAGTAAGATTCAACATATATCCCTTATTCTATCAACTATAATGACTAAAGAAAGGCCAAAATGACATAAATCCTACAAACAAGGCAAGTACATCCCTAACAACATTTAAAATATGCATATCATCAATTAACAAAAGGGTATAATATCTATCCTCATAGTCCATCAAATGAAATAAAGAGTCCAAAAAGACTAGAGTATTGAATCAACATCATAGAGAGAAGGGGATGGAGTCCCCATCCACCTTATGCTCCTCTAGAACAAGATCACTAATTTGACTATTATTTGTGAGCTTGGGAAACTCATCAACTCTTTTGTTATGGTCCCTATAAATATATTGAAATTTAACTTCATTGAATTGAGTGGCCCACAATTTTTATTTGTTCAAAGAGTGGGCCTTGTGATAGATTTTGTAGTCTATAGGTGCCCTTGACCTATTTGATCACTAACCTTGAACCACCAAACACTTGTATATTGTCCACATTCTTATCAAATGCCAATATCAACATAGTTTTAAGTGCATATAACTCAACCCCATTATATCTGCCTTTCCTCAATCCCAGTGTGCAGGAAAAAATTATATCATTATCACCATTAGAACTCCATCAGGACCATTAGGCCCAGGGTTGACTTGAATGGAACCATTTGAAAGAATCCCCAAGGCATAGACTTATCAATTTCAAATAAGGGTAAGCCCTTATCTATTTTTCACTTTCATGTTCCTCGTAGTAAGTGCATTTCCCCTACTACAGGGATGATCCTCATCCATAATATGAACCATAGAAATAGATACTTATTAGACTAATCACAATAATACCAATTATGATACCTATCAACCAAAAGGGATCACTCCAGTGGTATTTTCCATTTCTCTAAGAAATTAATAGGTGGGAAAGTCGTTTTAGGGATGTCAAGGTAACAAAACACAACATAGTGAGTGGGTGGAAGGATAATTTATACTCAGCAAAATTCCTTCGGTGTGTCTATGGCACGAGGGGATGTTGTGTGTATAATTTAGAAGTACCTTGAGCTAAGAAGGTGGAAATGCCTCTTCCTGATGTTTCTATCTATTGAAGAGGAGGAATGGGTTCCATCTCTGGCGCCTTAGACAAGCTTCAATATGTATTTGTCCAATTGGTCTTGGAATTTTTTGATTGGAAATTTTCTTGATATCTTCATAAATATATTTAATTACGTGGAAAACTTCAGAGGGAGAAAATGACAAATCTTCGAAAATAACAACATTCTTAGTGATACATATACCCCAAGACTACTAAGGGAAAATATCTATGGTCTATAGTGGTAGTCTCTTCCAACCATTTTTTTATATCACTCATCTAAGCTTTGACCTCTGCAAAAACTCAACATCTCTAGTAAGGAGAGAAATTCTTTCCAAACCTCTTTTGTAAAAGGAAAATTCATAAGAATATGCTTGATAGTCTCTATATATTCTTTTCATAGGACCTTGGCCCTTACCATGATTTCTTTTGGAGAATATCCTAGTTAAAATATTTATTTCCCAAAGACAAGAAAAAGACAATCCTAGATTTAAGAGGATCCTTTTGCTTCGAAATTGGTTTCCACCACCAAAATTCATCTTGGGGGTTATTTAAAAACATATACTTACGCCCTAAACTTGTAAACATAAGGTGGATGATGAGACCAAACGAATTTATCCTAATCATCTCTCAATATAATAGAACAAATATCCAATCTACACACCTTTAAGTCTCACTACTCATCCATCTAACCGAAAATCTCTATATCCCTATTCTTTTTCCATCCTTGGTTCAATAATGTGCCATGTTCCAAAGATGTTGCATCCGCCAATGTTACAATCCATTTTTGTCTGAGAGATGCAACTAAATCCTTTGGAAACGTATGTTCACCATTAATCTCTAATTCTAAATTTCAAACCATTCTCCACTTTCCATGCCATTCAACTTCTCGTGAAGGGAAAGTCTAGTACCAAAACCTTCCATAGAATGGATGCACCTACAACATATTTTTTCCTTTTCCTTATCCATTGTTCGACTGAAAGGGGATTGATATACTTAAATATTATCACCTATTTCCATAATCTAAAATGCTTAATCAACTTTCATATTTTATTAAGAGCTATTTATTTCCCAAAGTGTTGTATGTTCTTAATTCTCAACCCCCTAGTGCTTTAAGTTTGACAAGGATTTTCTATTTGACTAAGGGTTATCCACCTTTGTCCTTCTTACCCCTCCACATAAAGTAAAAACATTTTTTCCTAATATTTTATATACAATTGGGATGTATGCCAATAAATCCCAATCCTCTATAGTGGTGCCAAGAATTGATTTGACAAGTGTTAACCACCCTCCTAAGGATAACCATCTAGCATTGGCTTGTAAATATTGTTTCTATCTTTTGGTAGATCATGCATATCAAGTCCCTAAAACCATACTCATTTGTATTTAGAACAAAACTCATATACTTCACTCCCTTGTTAAAAACTTGGACTTGGAATGGAAGAATTTTAGTTATTTATATTTTTTGTCTTTCACTCAGCCCATTAAAGGAGATAGATGAATTTTGTAGATTAACATCCATGTCAATTTCCAACCCATAGAGGCTTAAGGAATCATTTATCTATTCATATTCCATAATGGATCCAACACTAAACAACATTACATCATCAATAAATAATAAATGAGTTAAGGAAACATCAACCCCAACTTTGATTCCTTTCATTCTATCTCCTTGTTTGAGGGATCTTATGAACATGATAAGACCTTTAGAAATTATATGAAAAATAAAATGTGATAAAGGGAAGCCTTTCCTTAGCCTCGTAGAGGGTCTTGTTGATATTATGGTAGCTGCGGAAGGTATTAACCTCCATGTGTAACCTATGGATAGAATAGAATGATCCAGAAGCAAGGGAAACCCTAAACAAATGTGTAAAAACCCTAGAAGACAAGTCCTCTTAGTAAAAGAATTAATATTAAAGTATTAGATTCTAAAAGGACAAGTTGGCCCAAAAAAGTGAGAAGATCCACTATAAATAAGAGATGATCTAGCTCATTTGTACACACTCACCCCACTCACTCTCTCAAGTATGGCACAAGTTTGGAGTTGCGGTTGCAAGAATGGAAGGTGGATCTTCTGGGGTGGTTCTTGGTCTCTCTCTAGCGATATATAGCCTAAGATATGCACCCTACCTCTTAGAATCTCTTGGTGGTATTCTTGATGACATTATTAGTGGTATTTTGATATTCTTGGTGGTATTCTTGGTAACTACAACTGCAACTGTTGTAGTTGAGTAGTGTTCTTGTTCTGTGGTTTTGGGACTTTCTTTTTGGTGAGATATTTTTGGAGAAAGATGTGTTGTCTTGGTTATTTGTTGGTACTAGTGTTTCTTCCTAAATCATTCTATCTAGAAAAGGTTATGATGCTCGGGGGTGGTTGTGTGTCTGTGGTTGGGTGACAATATTGTGATATTGTCTATGGTAAAACGAGCACATCGAATATTTTAACAGGTTATGGGCCCACACCACCTTCAGGACAGTCTAACCGTTGGAAGGTAAAGTGGCAATTCTTTGTTAATCTCGTTGTGGCACCAGTGGTAGTTGCAACTAGGGTTTCTAATTTTGCAGCTACAACAAACCCTAATCTAACTCTTTGGGCACCTTAAGTGAAGCATTGGACCTAATTTCTGGATATCCTAGTGCACCCTAGCCTAGCGCACCCTTTGGTGTCCTCATCCAGCAAAAACATCAAGTTTGAGTTTTTGGGTCAAAATCACAGGTTGACTAGTCAAAGCCAAAGTCAAAGGTTGACTTTTGGTCAAAATTGATTTTTGTAATTAAATTTGAAATTTCAGAGTTTCTAGATTGTTCTAATCATTGAAACTTTTTGAGTCATTTTCTAAACTCTTCTTATCAAGATGGTGTCTAGTTTCAGATTAGAAGACAAGTTCAACAATGCTGCAAATTTCAAAGGTATGCACTTGTATATGGTTTTCATGTTATATCATCTAGAAAATCATGAGTGTGTTTTGTAGGGAATGTACAAGAGACCTTGTCCAAGCAATGATATTGGATTTAGTACATTCAGAGGAATAAGCAGTTGAGGCTCCATGTTCCAAGTTTGATTGATCAAATTGTTAAGTTTCAATTTGCACATATCAAGGTTGATAATTGCTATAGTTGTGACAAAAATATGGTATACTTGGTTGCATTGATATATATGCTTATTGCACTTGTTTGAAAAATGAACTAACATCTCCTTTAGGATACATTTCTTGTTCTCGTGCAGGTCATAGGCGATAACTCTGAGAAGGATCTAGAGTGATAGTTGCAAACATGGAGCAGATGACCCTATCAAACGGTGATGCAGGTGATCTCTCCAAGTACCAATTCTAAAGGAAGCATGGTAAGAAAAATACATTTTTGGACATCATTCACTCATGTGTCTATGGACGAATGTCAACCTCCTCACTAAGCAGGACAATACATCTTAGATGATTTCAAGACATTCTACAAAGAGGTCGGGATCAGGAGGGAGATCACTACTCCCTACAATCCTCAGCATAATGGTGTAGCAGAAAGAAAGAATCGATCCATTGAAGAATCTATCAAGGAAATGATGAATGACYAGAATCCATCCATGTTTCTATGAGGAGAAGTAGATATGGCAGCCATATATGTTTAGAATATAAGTCCTCATCATATATTGAAGAACATGATTCCAAAAGAAGATTTCTCCGGAAAGAAGCCAAGTGTTGAACACTTAAGGATATTTAGTTGTCATGTCTATATTCATGTTCCCAGGGACAAAAGAAAGAACTTGGAATCCTTAGGAAAGAAGGGTATATTCGTTGAATATAGTGAGACATAAAAATCTATGTTCTAGGTCAAAAAAAGGTTGAAACCAACAGAGATGTGATTTTTGATGAAAAGATTGGCTTCAAGAAATATATAGAAGATTCCATGGATCCCAATGATGAAGAGGAAAATAAATATTCCAAGGACGAAACTACATGTTCTATAGAACATCTCAATGTAGAACCTTCCACCTTTGAAGAAGAAATCAAGAAGAAAGAATGGAAGGAAGCTATGATGAAAATCTTATAATCACTTCAAGATGGGTTTACAAGATAAAGCATGCAGTAGATGGGAGTATTGATAAATAAATACAAGGAAAAATTTATGGCTAGAGGGTTCTCCCAATAGGAGGGATAAGACTCTGATGAGACGTTTTCTCCAGTTTTCAAATATACCTCTATTAGAGCCATCATATCTCTTGCAACATGCATGGGTTGGAGTCTACATCTGATGGATGAAAAGAACACTTTTCACAATGGAGTAATTGAGGAAGAAGTACACATAGAGAAACCTCAAGGATTCGAGGTACACCCGAGAGAAACCCATGTATGAATAAGGCCTTGTATGGAATCAAGCAAGCTCAAAGAGCTTGGTATGCACGAATTGATAGTTATTTGACGAGACTTGGATTTTCAGCTATGTTGATCCATATCCTTATTACAAGGTTGTGAATGATGCACCTGTGATCCGGCTACCATATGTTGACGATTTTTTTCCAAAAGGTGAAGAGCCTCTCATTATTCAGTGTAAGAGAGAGTTAGCCTCTAAATTCAATATGAAGGATCTTGGTCTCATGCATTATTATTTGGGACTAGAAGAATAGCAGAAGCGTGGTGAGATCTTCCTGGGGCAAGGGAAGTATGTTGTAAAGATTCTTTAGAAGTTTGGGACGATGGATTGCAAATCCATGGAAACTCCCATGGTGACAGATTTGAGGAAGTTGAGAGACTCTGATTTTGATCCAGTAGATTCATCTTTGTACCGACAGTTGATTGGTTCATTGATGTATTTGGTTAATACCTACCCGAACATTTGTTTTTCTATGAACAAATTGAGCCAGTTCTTGGTGGAACCTAGACATGAGATTTGGATAGTTGCAAAGAATATTTTGAGATATCTTTGTGGGACGCTAAACTATGGTTTGAGATATGCGTCAAACAATGATGTACAATTGCATGGATTTACTGATTCATATTGGGAAGGGAATGTAGATGACATAAAAATTACTTCTAGTGTATGTTTCAGTTTGGGCTCTCTTATGATATCATAGGCTAGTAGGAAACATAAGTCTGTGGCACTCAACACTGTAGAAGCAGAGTATATTGCAACTTTTGATGCTTGTACAGAAGCAGTATGGCTTCGTAAGCTTGTTTTTGGAGTATTTGATCAGGTGTTGTATTCGATTGTGATACATTGTGACAAAAATATAGCTGGTCTATATCATGCTAGTACAACTTAGATATGATGCTTCAACATCATACTAGTACAACACAAATATGATACATATGGTTGGAGTTGTTGATGATACAATGGCCCGAGGAGCATCGTGATAGTACAACTTAGAGGTGGACATACATCTTAGATATGATGTATTGACATCATGCTAGTTATGTTCATGCTAGTATAACTTAGAGACGATGCTAGTGAGCTGCATCATGCTAGATATGACCATGCTAATATAACTTTGATATGATGCATTGGCATCATGATAGATATGCCCTGCTAGTACAACTTAGAGATGATGGAGAGGGATCATTTCATGCTAGATATGATCATGCTAGTACAACTTAGAGGTGGCATACAAATTAGATATGATGCGTTGGCATCATGCTAGATATGTCATGCTAGTACAACTTAGATATGATCATAGAGATTAGAGATGACACAGTGAGGCATTGATCTACATCATGTGAGTACAAATTAGATGTGGCATACAACTTAGATATGATGCATTGGAATCATTATAGATATGTCATGATAACATGACTTAGAGATGATGTAGATGATACTCCATATCACACTAGTACAACTTAGATATGATGCATTCACCTCATGCTATTACGACTTAGAGATGATACAATGAAGATACCTCCCTTGGTTGAAAGGGAGGAGATGACTTCCTTGGTTGGGAGGGAGTAATGATATATGGCATCATGAATAGTTAGTGTGATGGTGGACAAACATTCTCCAGGCATGAGAATGGTCCAGGAAGAACAAATTGCTAGTGGATTGACATTCTCCCTGTGGAGAATGGTCCAGGTTGACAGATTGTTGACGTATCATGGAATGGTATTTTCCTAAGGCACATATTGTGGCCCGATTAGGAAAATGGTCTAGGACTGATATTCTCTCAAGGAACAATTATTGGCCCGATCAGGTTGAATAGTCCTCCCCCTAAGGACGTGACGTCTCGATTAGGGTGGTTGATACCGAACCGATATTTTCTAAGGCATGGGTAGAGATTGATCTCTATGGTACATATGAACTGATTAGAAAATAGTATGAGATGGAAATTCATGTAGGAATGGTCTCTTTAGCCCATGGTGTGGATTTCAACATCTAGGAGGAATAACATTCTTCTCGGACATATGTCCAGATTAGAAGAATGGTCCTTGTAACCCATTACAGGGCTTTCAACATCTGTTGGGACAACTATTCTTCTAGGATGTATGTACAAATTAAAAGAATGTTCCTGCTATTACTCTGTTGAATGAATGAATTATGCGAGACACTCTATTGAGTGTGTTAGGTTTAACACATGATTTATTCAACATCATGCCTGATTGTTCAGATGGAGTATGGCCTCGAGAGATGATGCAGACGATGATATGATTTGATGCAAGGATATTGTTGTACTGCATAGTGATAGCTCGTGTAGCTATTAGTTGATTGCAGTAGAGACTGTGTGTCTCTCGACATTAGCTATGTACTATTGTGGTGGATGTGTTCCATTGGTAGTGACTGTATGTCACTATTTAGTAGTTGTTGCAAGATACCAGTTATATAAAATATGCAGAACATAAATGAAATACTAGAAATGACAGGATGGCAATAAAATATCCAGCATAATCTTCTCCATACACAGAAATGATATACGAAATAGCAGCAGAAATAACACTTTGATTCAGATAGCAATGTTCACAGGCCTCTTCGAGGGGGCAACCTCCAGTAGAGCAGCACTCTGTTACAATAATCTCCAAGCTAGGGTTCTCATAGCTTCGCCTCTTATTTATACTAAATATGTCTATTAAGAGAAGCATCTAGAGGAAGATCCTTCTAGAAGCGGAAGCTTCTATTAGGTCTTCTTACATCCGCCTTATTCTATTTTATTGAAATGCCTTATTAATATTGACCTTTATTA
>SNQJ01S0019427.1:50921-91327 GCA_010110895.2 Picea sitchensis
AGGAAGATCCTTCTAGAAGAGGAAGCTTCTATTAGGTCTTCTTACATCCGCCTTATTCTATTTTATTGAAAGGCCTTATTAATATTGACCTTTATTACATCCGAATACATTGATCTACCTATGTGCAGGTTAGGACCTTAACAGTTGTGCACTACTAGGAGTGGTTGTGTACCACTGGATAGTAGTTGTGTACTAATATGGATCGACAATGTTGTGATCTATTGGATGGAATTGTTGTAATTGTGTACTACTACTGGATTTCCATGGAGATTACTAGTAGTTTTGAAGGTGTTTCCTAGGCTGGTGTGCCAACCAATAGTGTTGGAGGTGGTTACCAGCTAGATGGATAATGATGATGATGCTCATGAATTGATCTGCATGATCATGAGATAGCCTGTGTGGCTATGATGATTCTACTTGTAGAATGGTCTGCAAGACTATGTGAGCCTTTTCCATACCATGTGAAATGGATGGATGTGTTTTATACCATTGTAGTTAATACTTCCATATCTAGGAGGGAGTGTTGATATTATGGTAGTTGTGGGAGGTATTGACCTCCATGTGTAACCTATGACTAGAATAGAATGATCTGGAAGCAAGGGAAACCCTCAACAGATGTGTAAAAACCCTAGAAGACAAGTCGGCTCAGTAAAATAATTAATATTAAAGTATTAGATTCTAAAAGGAAAAGCCGACCCAGACAAGTGACAAGAACCACTATAAATAAGAGATGATCTAGCTCATTTGTACACACTCACCCCACTCACTCTATCAAGTATGGTGCAATTTTGGAGTTGTTGTTGCAAGAATGGAAGGTGGATCTTCTAGAGTGGTTCTTGGTCTCTCTCTCTCTCTAGCGCTATCTAGCCTAAGATATGCACCCTATCTCTTAGTATCTCTTGGTGGTATTCTTGATTACTTTCTTAGTGGTATTCTGGTATTCTTGGTAACTGCAACTGCAACTGCTACATTGAGTAGTGTTCTTGTTCTATGGTTTTGGGACTTTCTGTCTGGTGAGCTATCTTTGGAGAAATATGCACTCTCTTGGTTATCTGTTGGTACTAGTGCTACTTCCAGAATCATTCTATCTAGCAAAGTTTATGGTGCTCAGGGGTGGTTGTGTCCTATGGTTGGGTGACAATATTGTGATATTTTCTATGGTAAAACGATCACATCGAATATTTTAACAGGTCTAAGTAACTAATAAATTGATCCATTAACCTAGAAAAAAAGACTTGAAAATTTAAGGCATCCCTCAATCTAGTTAAAAAAATATAAACTAAACCTAGTGTGTAATCAAATTGAACCTATCAAATTCTTTGGAAAAATCTAACTTGATAACCATGGTTGGAAATTTGTTTATATTGATTGAGTACATATCCTCTTGGGAAACTCCAACCACATCATGGATTTTCCAATGAACAAGAAATACAATTTTCTTAGGAGAAATGACCTCTAATAGGGAATATTTAGTCTTAAAGAAATAACATTTTCAATCATTTTGTACACATAATTACACAAATAAATGGGCCTAAAATCTTCAAATGAGGAGGGATAATCCATTTCAAGAATAAATTCCAAGAACGTTGCTTTGAGAGTTCTAAGAGCCTTCCATATTAGGTTGGACTATTTAAAAAATAATAAGATATCATTTTCTATGAAGTTGTAAAATTCCTAGAAAGACTCTATGGTATAAACATCAGGCCCATGGATTTTATCCTTTTGGAAATTGTATATCAGTTCCTTTATCTCCTCCTTAGCAATTATGCATTTGAATATTTATTAACATACCTAGAAACGTGTTATGCTATCTTTGATATCTCAATAATATTGATCCTTCTAGGATCCTCGTATAACTATTTGAAGTATTTGAAATGTTCATCTTATGTTTCTTGGAATTTTGTAGCCTTGCTTCCATCAACCTAGGCATCTCCCAAATGGTGTTCTTATTCTTCCTACCCTTAGCATAGCTGTGAAAATATTTTGGGCCAACCAATCTACCTTTCTCTTTTGCTTCCATTTGGCCTCCTCCTAGTCCAACATATTCCTTTTTCTTTCTTCTAAATAATTAAATAGTGATTTATCTTCTTATGAGAATGTTGTTATGATTCTTAGAAAACAAATTATCAATTCTTTTATGTACCTTAGAATTATCTCTCTAGGAAGAACTATAATTGTTTTAGCCCAAGAAATAGTGGCTTTTTGGACTCTTTAAAGGTTGGCACTAAAATACATGACAATTGAATCCCGACTCGTTAAATCTTCTCCACTCCTTAACCAAATTAATAAATTCCTCATCTTGGATCTAGTAGGAATTAAATTTGAAGGTCCTTGGGGGCTTACAGTCATTGGCTATTTGAAAGAAACTTGGTGCACATGATCATAAATACCCCAAAATCCTATCTAAGTTTTGAGTGTGTCCTCTCTTCCAATAACCTCCTTTGAGATTAAGAACTAGACTAATGTTTTGGGAATATATTCTCAAGTTCCTCCATGTAAGTGCCTTTTGAATGGGTTTGAGGTCACATAGGTACACATCCTCCAACTTCCTTAGTAGGAAGGGAGCCAATGGGTCCATTCTATTTGTTTCCCCCAAATTTTTTTCATGCGTTATGACAAAGTTAAAATCCCCTCCCATAATGACATTATTACCATTCAACACTTGAAGGATAAATAAACTTTCCCATGAGGTATACCTATTATTATATGATCCATATATATTAATAATAGAAAGTGACCTCCCTAATTATAAGGGATATAGGTTTTTCCTTATCCGTAAAGTAATAGTATATGAGTTCTAGAATTATAGGAACTGACTCCACCGTGTCACCAACTCCTAGACCTAGATACAACATCATATGAAAAAAGATTCCATCTGTTTAGAAAAGAAAATGATAACTATTTAACCTTATCCCCTTAATCCATTGTTTCTTGGATGAGCAACATATTAGGTATATATAACTTAACTAACTTATCTAGGAAATGTTTTTGTGGGAAGCACCCAACCCTTTGATATTGAATGAGGTTGCTATCATTTGTTAGCATTCTAAGGGGATGAACATACTCTAAGGGCCCTAATTATGGTTTTATGATTTCCTCCCATGATTTCTCTTTTTGCTTTTTGTTGAGCTATAGAAAAAAATGATTTTCTACCAAGGGTAACATGGTTAGAGACCTAGTCAATATCTAACCCTATCACTTATTTAATCCCATCCCCAAGGAAATGCATCTTTGTGAGATTTGAGTGTCTTAAATGGTATCTCTATTTGAGTGTCTTAAATGGTATCTCTTCTTATCTCTCCCCATGTCCATGAATTAGGGGAAGCCTAGCCCAAAGTATCTTTAGATGGTTTACAAATGGTTTAAAAGCAAGGGAACAAATTGACTGGACCATAGCCTTTGCGGGGTCAAAGGAAGGGACATATAGGAGGAATGTTTTTGGGCCAAGGGATTAACCATATCTCCAATAAACCCTTTTTCATTTTCACTAGTTAATGCATTATTTAATTCAACTGAATTTGTAGTGGTAGTGTTTTCTATTGATATGCGTGGGGACTATTGAGATTGGATAGAAAGGAGGGTCTTCACCATGCATGACATCCTAGCATGGAGGAGGACAATGAAACTTATCCAAGTTGATGGGTTAATATTTTTCTTAAAATTGTACTTAGGAAAAAAGTACATTAAATGGGTTATATTTTAATGTTGACTCAATGAGTACTTTTTATAAATTTAAAGTGAGAAATCATTTAAGTTGTGGTCTTTTAATCTTGACAATTGATCTCATAAGGTGTATGAGGATCAATCTTGGCCCTCCATCCTTTTGGAGATAGGGTTTCTCACTTTCTCATTGAGTAAAAAAGAGATCAACTTGGAGAGGGGTGCATTATGCACAAGAGAGAGGCAATTTTCTGAAGAGAGAAAGAGGAGAATTTCTTGAGGGTTTAAAGAGAGAGAATTTGTAGGAAGACAGAGGAGGATTTTACACTGATATTGGAACACATCTTCAACATTGCAGAGGTATTTTCCTATAGATCTGATCAAGAGGATTTGCATAAGGGGGCCATACATTTGTTGAGGAGGTTTTGTATTTGGCTGGGATGATTTTATTGTAAGAGATCTCTATATTTTCCTGCTCAATAATAATAAAATCCAAATATGTTGCATTGGTTTTCCCTCTGATTTTTTTTCCAGGGATGAATTGTCCAAAAATTACTTGTGTACGTGTGATGTGATTATTGTTATCTTTTACTATTAAGTTCCTGGTTATTATTTTATGTTGTGTATTATTTATTTGTGAAGAAAACTTGGCAGAATCAGTTAACAAATAAATTAATTGATTTAGTGAATTGGGTTTGAAGAAAATTCACATGGTATCAGAGCAGGACTGTTGAAGAAACATCATTACATTCAGATATGCAACACAAAAGTTCATATCTGCAATACAAAAGTTCATATTTGCAATAGATAAGTTCATCTGCAACACAAAAGTTCATATATGCAACATATAAGTTCAAATCTGCAACACCGAAGTTCAGATCTGCAACATATAAGTTCAGATATGAAACACAAAAGTTCAGATCTGAAACATAGAAGTTCATATCTATAGTAGATAAGTTCATATATGCAACACCGAAGTTCATACCTACAACAAAAAATTTCAGATCTGCAACATAGAAGTGTAGATTTGCAAAGGAAAACATAGATCTGCATTAGTGGATTTTAGATCTTTAAAACATAAGGGTATATTGCAGTACAAAATCATTTCCATAAATGGCCATGACCTTGAGAATAGAGGATAGGCTTCAGGGTGCTCAAAACTTTTTCACCTGGAAGGAAAGGGTCACTATGGTTTTGGATGTCAATGATGTCCTTGACCATGTTGATGATAAGGCTACAATGCCCATAGATGCAGTTGCATTGGTGACTTGGAAGAAGGGTGAGGCTAAATCCAAGAGCATACTCCTTGATGGGTTAAAGGATCACATAATCCCTCACCTCATAGGGAAAAATTTCGCTAAGGAGATGTGGGATGCCTTGAATGACCTTTACCAAAGTAAAAATGAAAACAGGGTGATGGTGCTTAGGGAAAGACTGAGAAGTACTAAGATGGATAAAGGGGAAGGTGTGGTTCACTACCTTACTTGACTTATATAGATCAGGGATGAGATGGACATAGTAGGTGAGAAAACGGAAGAGTCTAAGTTGGTACATGTGGCATTGAATGGCTTTTCAAAGTCATGTGATGTGTTCGTGTGTGGAGTTGTAGCTCAAGAGAAACTCCCTGATTGGAAGTGATTATGGGATGATTTTGTACATGAGGAGATAAACTAGAGGATATTCATCTTCACCACAGATTTTGGATGAATAAGGCTTGGATCTTGTGAGAAAAGACAAGGGAAAGAAAAAGAAAAATAAGGGTGGAAAGAAGAACATTGAATTTTCAAAAGTCAAATGTTTCTAGTGTCACAAGATGGGACACTTTTCCTCACAGTGTCTAGAGAAGAGGAACCAACCGCAGATGGAATCTTTAGTAGTAGTGGATGGGTTTTCCAAAATCTTCGAGGAGGATTTCTACTTCATATCTTGTATGTCTAGCGCAGTAGTCTCAAACATGTGGTTTGTTGACAACGGAGCATCTTGTCATATGGAAAGGTGCAAGGATTTTTTCACTAGGCTACAAGAGGGAGGTGTGAATCTGGTTATGGAGCTCAGAGATGACAGGTGCTACAAGGCGCAAGGGGTTGGTACAGTTTATTTTAATATGGAGTCGGGTAAACCACACTAGTTTGTTGGCGTACTATATGTTCCGGGGTTGAAAAAAACCTCATCTCAGTTTCTAATCTTGAGGATAAAGGGTATGAGGTCAGCTTCCATAATGGAAAGGTGTTTTTCAGGCCAAAATAATCAAGTGAGAAGGTGGACATGATGATTGGGGTTAAAGAAGAGAAGGTGTGAAAGCTTCAGTTTCATCCAGGGAGAGCATTAGTTAGTACAACCACATACATGGGAGATTTGTGGCACAAGAGGATGGAGCACATACACTTTGGTGCATTGGGGCACTTAAAACAAGCAGTCACATGGTTTCCTAAGTTCACAGTAGAGAAGCATGACCCTTTCAAGGGTTGTTCAATGGGAAAGTATGCCCAGAGACCATTTCCACCAAGTGAGCACAGGTCCAAGGGAGTATTGAACTTGATACATTCTGACGTATGTGGTCTGATAAGCATGTAGTCAGTGAGTGGCTTCAAATACTTTACTCTATTAATTGATGAATACTCCAGGAAAACCTGGATATACTTCTTGAAGTCTAAGGATTAAGTCTTTGAAAAATTTCAGGATTTCAGAGCTCTGGTTGAGAACCAGACTAGCATGAATATTCAAGTGTTGAGATACGACAACAGGATGAGTACACCTCCAAGGATTTTCTGGATTATTGCGCAGCAATGAGGATCAAGAAGGAAATCATCGTTCTTTACAATCCTCAACATAATGGAGTGGTTGAGAGAAAGAACATGACCATAGTCGGAGCAGCACGAGCGATGATACATGATCAAGGTTTTCCACTGTTTTTATGGGCAAAGGATAGTCACACGACTGTTTATATTCAGAAAAGTAGTCCCCACACAATTTTGGGGAAGTTGACACCTGAGGAATTATTTACAAGTACCAAACCAGATTTGAGTCATCTTCACATCTGGGGCAACATATGTTACTGTCATGTCCCTTCAGAGAAGAGGGAAAATATGGAACCCACAACAGATAAGGGGTTGTTTGTTGGATATAGAAAGGCTTCCAAAGCCTACAGGATCTTTGTGCCAACACGTAGGAATATCATAGTGTGTAGGGATGTACAGTTCGAGGAGGAGCATGCATTGAGCAGGTTTAAATACTTGTAGGCATAGGACCAGCAAGGACACGATTAAGGAGTCAAGCCTGAGGAGGCACAGAGTTAGAGCACTGGATCATAGAGTCCGACACAGGGTACAGGTACATGTACAAGTACAAGTGTTGAGAGGGAGACAGTTGGACAAGATCATTAGGAGTGATATGAGGAGGAGGAGGAGGAGAAGCGTGATGTAGTTCCACAGGAGCAGAATACTAGGTCACGACCTAAGTGGTATAAGTCCACAGTCAGTGATTCGAGGTTGGCATGACTTCTAGAGAGAGATTTCAAATGAACTAAACCACCAAAGAGACTTGGGTACATGGCGTTAATGACACATCTCCTTGATGCAAAGCCTTCCACTTATGAAAAATTTGCACAACATGGAGTGTGGAAGGAGGCCATGATGGAAGAATATGCCTCCATTATGAAGAATGATGTATGAGAGGTTGTGCCCATGCCAGAAGGAAAGAAGGTGGTTGGATCCAAGTGGATCTACAAGTTCAAGTATGCAACACATGGGAGGGTGGACAAGTACAAATCCCGCTTCATGGCCAAGGGTTTTTAACAACGAGAGGGAGTTGACTATGAGGAGACTTTTTCCCTGGTTTCTAGGTATTCCTTTATCCGAGAATTCATATCGTTGGCAACAGAAAAGGGTTGGCGCATTCACCATATGTGCATGAAGACTGCTTTACTTAACATATTTGTTGAGTAAGAGGTATATGTTGAGCAACCAACGAGATTTGAGGTAGGCAATAGAGAGACGCATGTTTGTAGACTGAGGAGAGACTTGTATGGGATGAAGTAGGTACCTTGGGCATGGTACTAGAGGATTAACAACTACTTGAGGGAGATGGGTTTCCAACGAAGTGAGGCTGATACGAAACTGTATTTTCTTGCAGGGGAGGTGCCTCTCATACTAGTGTTATATGTAGATGACCTATTTCTAACAAGGGATGAGAAACTAATATCAAATTGCAAGGTCAACCTTGCAGCCGAGTTTGAGATGAAAGAACTTGGGTTGATGCATTACTTCCTTGGTCTGGAGATCTAGCAATAGGATGGGAGCTTCTTCTTGGGACATGGGAAGTATACAGTGGAGATCTTGCATAGGTTCAAGATGATATATTGTAGGCCCATGTCCATGCCTCTAGTCACAAATTGGAGGAATATTGATGCATCATATTCAAAGACAGTAGACCCCATTGTGTATCATCAGTTAATTGGATCGCTCATGTATCTGGCCAATACTTGGCCAAATATCATCTTTGCAGTAAACTATTTGAGTCAGTTCATGGTGGACCCCCAGAAAGTACATTGGATAGCTACAAAGCATATGCTTCGCTACCTTAGTGGTATAGTGAAGTACAAGTTGTTATATGAGCATAGTGGTCGAGTGATATTGGTAGGTTGTACAAATGCAGACTGGGCAAGATGTGTAGAGGACATAAAGAGTACTTCGGGTTGTTGTTTCAACATTGGATCAGACATGATTTCTCGATTCAGAAGGAAGAATAAATCAATGGCATTAAGCTATGGTGAGACAATGTACATGGCTGCTATCTTGGCAACATGCGAGGCACTGTGGCTTAGGAAGCTACTCTTGGGATTTTTTAGGAAAAATCTAGAAGCTACTGTGATACACTGTGACAATCAGAGTTGCATCAAGCTATATGAGAATCTAGTGTTTCATGATCATATAAAACACATCAATATCATGTATCATTTCATCCAGGATTGTGTATAAAGAGGAGCCATGAGTCTTGATTACATACATACTGATGATCATATGGCATATATTTTCACCAACGCACTGAACAGACAAAAGTTTGAAAAGTTTATGGATCAGATGGGGTTGATACATAATCCCTTCCTCACTAAGAGGGAGTGTTGAGATTGGATAGAAATGAAGGTCTTCACCATGCATGGCATCCTAGAATGGAGGAGAACAATGAAACTTATCCAAGTTGATGGGTTAATCTTTTTCTTAAAATTGTACTTAGGAAAACAGTACATTAAATGGGTTATATTTTAATGTTGACTTAATGAGTACTTTTTATAAAGTTAAAGTGAGAAATAATTTAAGTTTTGGTCTTTTAATCTTGAACATTGATATCATAAGGTGTATGAGGATCAATCTTGGCCCTCCATCCTTTTGGAGATAGGGTTTCTCACTTGATCATTCAGTAAAAGGGAGATCAACTTTGAGAGGGGTGCATTATGCACAATAGAGAGGCAAATTTCTGAAGAGATAAAGATGATAATTGCTTGAGGGTTTGGAGAGAGATTTTGCAGGGAGATAGAGGAGGATTCTACACTAAGATTGGCACACATCTTCAACATTGCAATGGTATTTTACTACAGATCTAATCAGGCGGATTTGCAGAAGGGGGCCATACATTTTTTGAGGAGGTTTTGTATTTGGCTGGGATGATTTTATTGTAAGAGATCTCTATATTTTCCTTCTCAATAATAATAAAATCCAAATCTACTGCACTGGTTTTCCCTCCGGGTTTTTTTTCCAAGGATAAATTGTCCAAAAATTACTTGTGTACATGTGATGTGATTGTTGTTATCTTTTACTATTAAGTTCCTAGTTATTATTTTCTGATGTGTATTATTTATTTGTGAAGAAAACCTGACATAATCAATTAACATAAAAATTAATTGATTTAGTGATCTGAGTTTGAAGAAAATTCACACCGGGGAGAGTGTTATACAAGTCTTTCAAAGAATTAAAGAGGTGAATCTAGAGCCCTCTCCTACCATGCATGTTGTGCCCAAAAGCCATGTGTTTCATTATCCAAATTAGAGGAGATACCCCCAATTTGAGAAACTTCAACGTTTTTCATATTCAAGTATGTTTTCCCCTAAAGAATGCAATCTAGGGAGTTGGAATTTTTAATCCTCCACTCAGTTCTCTTCTTGACTATGTCTGTCTTGTAGAAAGAAAATATTTGAAACTTTGAGGGGGATTCCCTTATTCATGAAACTATTCACTCCCATATCATATCTTCTCATATATTTTGTATACATTCATTCTTTAGATGACCATACGAGTGATAGTTAGCGCATCGAATCAAAATATTGATATAGTGTAGAGACTTATTATATCACTATTTACCTTCTTCAAATGCCAATTCATTAAGGAGACCATTTGATAAATATACCTCCATGAAAACCATGTCCATCGTCCTCACAAAACTATTGTATCTCCTTTCATCTATAGATAGGAATTTCCCCAATGAGTTTCCAGTATCCCTAAAGGTCTGTTCATTCCACAACTCTAAGTGTAGAGAAGGGATATTAATCTATATAGGATGGATATTATCCTTTTCCTTCCTAGGTTCAAAGTCTAGAGACCAATCCTCAAGGCAAAGAACAACATCCCCCTACAACCATGTTCCATCTTGGATTTGACCCACATCCACACCAAATTTAAAAATCAAAGCTAACCACTCTTGGATGAGGACATAAAACTCTATAACATACCATAGTAGGGCAGTCAATACCTTTGATATATGTTGGAACATTTTTTTCTCTACAATTGAGCACCCAAAGAATTTTCCAACTAGTGTCTTCTCCTTAAAGGACATAATTCGAATCATAATGATGTCCCTCAACCAACACCATATTAATTTTCTTTGATTTCAACTTGACATGCTTAGTTTTGTGTATCTTTCCTCAAATATCTCTATGTTTCTTCTTTTTTGGAACCAATTCTGTTGAAGAACTCTCCCAGTCTCCTTGTTACTCACCAAGCTTCCATACGTAGAGCCTCATTCCAATTATCAAACCATAAATCAATTTTTGGATCTCTTTGGATGCTCAAATGAAGAGGATCTAAGTCATAGGGTTTGTTGTTGATTCGACGAAGTCCCTATGTCGAATTGATAGTCTAGTCATCTCCACTCAATTGTGTTAAAATGCTATTTTGGCTAGTCCAAATGTCTAAATCCACTTATTCAAGTTAGTTAGATAACTCTTATAGTTAACTATATTAAAATTTTATATTACATACAAATTTGGAAGAGAATTAGGTCTTCAAATGACTTCTTACATGTATGTACTTGAATACATCTCTCCTTTCTTTGTTGTTGAATGCATCTTGAGCTTGAAGGGACAAGATGGAATTTAACAATGTCGATATACAAAAGTTGAACTGCTACTCCAAAAGTGATTAGAGAATGGTGGGAAGAGAAGACCGAGAACTAATTTCATTATTATGTTTGAGGAAATAATTTGTTCAGGAATCATACTTGACTTAGGTTCTTTTTTTAAATCGGCATAATCTCTTTAGACCTTACATTGGAGAACATTTTTCACAAAACATGAATAAACAAGAGAAGCTGCAGAGAAACATGTCCTTAACTGAGGTTGAGGCAGTGATGAAAGCCTACATCGAGAGGAGATTTCATTGTGATTTGTTCTTTAGTTGTAGTCCCAGATACGGTTTGAGTTTCAGTTTACTCAAGAGAGAAGAGGAGCTTGAAGTTACTCAACTGAAAGGAGAGGAAGAGCACCCCCCTAATCCCCCCTCAAATGCAGGGAAAAAATTCAACTCGTAGAAGTACGAAAACCAATGTTACATATAGCAGCCAACAAAAAAAATATCGTATATTTATGTTTTTTATGATTTTCCCTTTGAATCGAAAGGCTCAAGTGATAAAATTTAGTGGCGGGATGAATTCCATGAAATGTGGGGAAACTTGTTGTATGGATTGGGAAAATAGATGAATCAATAGGCTCAAGTGATAAAATTCAGTGGCTTTTTGACTTCCATGAAATGTGAGGTAACTCGTTATATGGCTCAAGCAAATAGAGGGTCACTGGATTTTGCGTAACTATATATATGGCTTGTCTTGTTGGGTTGGGTTGGTTGAAAGGGATTATCAAAACACCTTCACGTGCAGTTTCTTATCTAAATAATGACCTCTCAAATGTTTTTTCTTAGTCTTCAGTGAATTTGAAGATCGAGAAAAACACTCAAACACTCATATTGAGTCTTGAAAAAATTGTAATGTCTCAATTGTGAAATGCTTCTTACACATTAATTTTTAACTCCACCAAAAGGATTTTAATGACTCTTCCGAAAATGGTAATTCAATTATGAAAATGTTTAAGTTGTGAGCTGTGGCTTACAAAGTGTAAAAGGATAGTGTTAAAACTAAAGTGCAAAATGTTCAAAGTTCAAATTTCAATTTTAAATTATAATATTTATCATAATAATGTTAAGATCATAATTAGTTAAGATAAAATATTCAAATTAAATTATAATAATTATTATTGTTTAAAAATAAATATATAATGTTAAAATTATAATAATAATAAAATTATACTCAATTAAATAAAGTAAATATATGACATTAGCTTTCCTAACATGTTAGGATAAATGAAATTTATATTATTGAATCTCAACCTTATTTAACAATAAACTAGCATATCCCCAAAGAGAGGTAAAGGAAACACTGAAGTGAATTGGGGTGGTTATGTTGTTTAAAGACCATAGAATTTTGTCTTTGTATGGAAAATGAATACTTCACAATGTCTATCTTCATCCCACATCTCACAAAATATTTTCAACAATCATGTAACTCCAAAGCTGAATCACTGAGTTGCATGCCCAACTGCAATAATCACATATATGTGACCAACTTTTACAAAGAAAAATGGAAGAGGAATAAGAGACTTGTAAAAATATTAAAGTTACATTTCTTGTTAATCCACCCTACAAGATACATTCTACAATCTCATTAACCATTGTCTTATTCTTTAGGTGGTGGAGATATTAATTTATAACCATTTATATAAAGTGCATAATCAACCAATAATTGTTGATGCGATCTTTCCTAAAAGACATAACATCGTCTGCTTGAGTTGTGGACAAAAAAATCGATTATAGCTACACCTTTACATGCATATATTTATAGTCTACAAAACCATAAAATCTCTAGACTCTAGATGTGAAGCCATCAAATTCATGAAAAAATAAACTCATTATTCATGACTTATTGCTCAGTTTACATATTCAATCTGAACAACTCATTCTTCACCCAAGAAAAACTAATTCTCTAACCTTTCTTCGCAATCTGTTCAATCACCATTCACCTAAAAAAACTAAACGAATAATTCTTTTTATAGAATGTAATATTTCAACTATAATCTTCAAATCTATCTCACTACTTGGAAATTCAAGAAAAAATCACAAACCATCTCAATAGTTTTGATTGAATTCCACACCCACAAACAACTTCTTGAATAAATCCCAACACATATTAAATATTTATAACAAGAACGTGCATGTAATAGAAGCGAATGGTACCTCAATAAGCATAAAGACAATAGGAGTGACCCTGCCATGAAGTCAACCACAAGCATACATCAATCTAATTTAATATTTTTCTAAGGAAATAGAAAACCCAATGCTAATTCCATTCCTGTTTACAAGTAAATACAGGTAACATATGTCCCTGAGGTGTAGTACAGTCAGTGACAGAGTGTGTTGTTAAGGCACTCTGTGATGTTAAGTCACCGGTTCGAAACCTACGGGGTCAAAAAATCCAACCATGTTAAGGGTTGGTGTGGCTAAGGACGGGTGCAATCCACGAGTGATTTTGACAGCTTAGATGCCCCTGAGTTGCGGTTTCTCAGCCATAGGATAGTCCCGTGGGTCACAGACAAACTAGCAAACAAGCGTTTTTTTACAGGTAACATATTAAACTAAGTTACTAATCTATATGCATAGAAATGTTTAAATAGATAGCATGCAAAGAATTTTTTTAACAAATGACATGCAAAGGATTTTCGTTTACAGGGAACATATTAAACTAAGTTACTAATATGTATGCATAGAAAGGTTTTCACAAATGGTATGCAAAGAGTAAATAAATTTTGAGGGAGGTGGAAGGTGAAGTGGACTGACATGCAATTTCTCTTCACCCAACACGACATTTAGCCTAGCATCCAGACTTCAATGAGCTACATTTTGAAAAATTTATCCCACGGTACAAAGCAAAGAGTTAACTTGTATATATAATAAGCGCCCACCATTGCAACACATTAACGAGATAGTAAAATACTTAATCAAAGAGTCAAATTGTATATATATTAAGAGCCCACCACTACAAAAAATTTAATGGGATAGTAAAATACTTAAGGATGAATGGCCATTGTGCGATAACAAAGTAGTAATGGGAATTTTATTTTTCATTTGCACATGCATTCAAGCATATAAAAGTTTAGGGTGGAAAAGGAGAATAAGTATCTCGGTTTGAATGCCATGTGCATACTTAGCAAGGATTCCAAAAAGATAGGTACCACAATATGTCTTGAGTGAAACATTAACCAAATAAAGATGCTTCTATCGAATGTTCAAGTTTCATTTAAAGATGCAGATTTTCGAATAGAAGCACCAGACGTCCTGTTGATCCCTTGCAGGGATCTGTCAAATTATGATATTCTTCTCTAGAATGTTCAAATTTCGTTTAAATATGTGTATTTTCAAATAGAGCAGTAAGCGTCCTGCTGATATCTTGCAAGTATCTGTCGAATCCCCTTTATGACAGGTCCGATGAAGCCTTTTACTGGATCCTACACCATTTCCCATGCCCGTGGGAAGTCATAGGGATTTTGATTTATAAATCAACTTGTTTATAAATCAACATTCTAGGATTTTGATAAACTTATTTTCCATGGGTTAATGGGTTAATGATAATTTTCCATGGGTTCATAACTCAGTTACTTTATGGATTCTGAATGAAGTTTGGGTTTGATTTGATTTGTTTCCACTCAAATAAGGTATTTTGGATTTGGGTCCTATATGTTCGTATAGTAAATTGCCTTATGGGTTTGTCAATGTAGGATTTATGTTCTATGTATGGAGTTATTGGGAGGGTAGTTGTGATTGATTTATTGTTGTTTTATGATTGAATTGTATTATTTATTAGCAGCCTTTCACCACACTCTTATCAAATTCAACTTGAGACCGCTAAAAACCATTGGCACTTTAAAAAATTAATTGATTAATTTTCTGGGAGACAAAAGGAAATGAAGAGATCTATGTCATTTGGGAGTAGGACTCCTTTGTAATTGGAAAAAAATAATGTGTCTAGAATAAAAAAGGAAATGAAGAGATCTATATGCCATTTATATTTGTATTGTGGGTTTTCAATGAGAGATTCAATGGTAAATTAAACTTGTGAAGAATTTCCTACCCATGCTCACATGTATTACTTAGCTAAAATTAAAATAGAGGCAACTATTTAGAGTATTTGACAATGTCCATGTGTATCATTGCAACATTGTCTAGGGTTCAATACTTTTTGTCTTGTATATGGACTCAGAGTTGGAATGAATGAAATCAATCATATTCATAGTAAAACCCAAGATATGAATGGTTAGCTTCTTGCGGAATTTGTTTGAGCCCTCAAATCACAAGATCACAATGAACAAAGAGAGGCCTTAAACCAAGAATGGTATCATCTTGTGGATCTGGCATTGTCCATGCATATTGGGTTAAGAGTGTTCATAAATATTTAATGTCAATATGCAAGATTCTATTCTCGATGGAAAACTCAAGGAAAAATCAACTTTGGGCCATAACATGAAAGTCTCATCATATTTTTTGAAAATTGAAAAATAAACGATATATTGGGAACCTTATTTGTTATTCCATAATTAATTATTTAAAGAATAGACCACATAGGTTTTCTTAATCTATGATTCTTCGACAAAATGTTTCCCAACTATTAGTTAATCCATTGCGAAGCGATACACAATACCAAAGGTGAACATGTTGTAGCTAAATCCAAACTGGTGAGGCAATGAGCACCAATTCTCTTGTGGATGCCAAATTATCCCATCCAATCATGACTAGATTCCATCATGGACTCCCGAATTTTATTTAAGGATTAACACGTTAGTGGAACCATTTTATCCATCTATACACCAAACATACATACTCAAACACTGCCTCCTTGCTTGGATTTGTAAAGGATGAGTGATTGACTTATCTAGAACAAAATGATTGGAAAGGTGGAACAAATATCAACCAACCATTCGCCATGATAAAACACTAAGTAGTCCACTAGCTCATGTATTCTTTTAATGAATCCTATTTTTCGAGTGTTACAACAGGACAAGGAAAGGAAGGAAAGAAAGATGGATGGAAAGTCCTGACCAGAAATATTGCTTCTATCACTAGACCATGAATAATAACCTTTTATTGTGAGTGAAGCAATACTTATCCAAAGCTAACTCATCCAATAATTCATTGATAAATTATCTATATCTAGCATTACTTACTTAAAAAAAGAGTTTGATCTTGGCAAAGAACATGCGGGATAGAGGGAACAAAAGGTGAAATTAGCAAAGGATCTTGCTTGATCAAGAGCTTGAACTAGCTAAAATTGCTTGTACCTTCCATGTTGTATCTAAAGAAGGAGGAATTTCTCCCGTGACCAGAGGGAGGGCGAGGAGGAATTGCTCCCTTTCTCAATGCCGTGAATTGTCTTCGCTCCTTCTAGTGTAGTGATGCCTATTTGAACCATCACAATTTCGAGTTGGTGAAGAAAAAGAAATGCGGTGATCGCATATTGGTTGGTTGCAAATTAGAAAATAAAAACTTCATATTGGTTTTGGACAGACGAAGAAGGCCTCGAGAGGAACCTCCCCTTAAAAAACACCTTTGGTGTAATTAATGAATATGAAAATAACAATTATATTATTGAATATCCAATACCAAATTTACATGCGATGATTAATTATTTATTAACTTATTATATTTAGAACAAATTAATGAATGTGAAATGTCGCGATAATATATTTAAGCATGAAGGCAATCCCCTCTTCGACACTTATGTTTTCCACCATTTTTTTGTTCATACAAGACCGTTTGATACTCATGATCACCATAGACTCCATCTAGCACATCCATATTGGAATAACTACATTTTACACTACATAGGCTTGTTGTATTATGGTCAACACATTCTACTAGCTTGAAGCTCTATTTCTCGGCTTAACGCTAGATCAAAATAATCTATCTCCAACCACCACAACTTGCATGTAGAAACAATATCTGTCTTGGCTCCCTACAAATTCATAACACAAAACCAGAAAACATTATACCACAATTCATCACTTCCTACAAGAACTGATATAAAATGATGGGGAATGTATTGAAAAATCTTGTAACCATCGAGAGCCATGGATGCCACCGTTCTTTCTGTCAATTACAGAATTCAATAATTGAGCATAAGAATCCCTCTTTTGAAATTTTTCAAAACTAAGAAGGAAATCGTTCACAGATTCAGCCCCGGGTTTGTTTGAGCCACATATTATGCAATAGTTTATTCCTGAAGTGATCCAACCAGTGGATCTGGGATTTGGATTACTGGTGAAATCTTATTGCAGAGGCTAATGATTGACATGTGAGGGATCAATATTGCATTAGTATTTATAAAATAAATATGGTGTAATAGAAATTTTACACTGGAGCATAGTTTAATAATTTGGTCAGTTTTTTGTGCACAAAAACGAGTTGATTATTGAAGGTATTAGAAAAATAAAATGAATAAGAAAACGTTTGAATATAGGTTCTTGTGTATGGATATGCATATGAGCATATTGTTCATATGTTTCCACCTTCAATGCAATTTTTTTTACTCATGTCCTTAAATGTAGACACATTTATTCATTTCATTAATCAAGGCCGCCAAGGTGCCCACTCATCTAACTACTTGTGGTAGTCTTCCATTAATTTTTTATTTGGGATAATTTTCAGTTGAACCATGAAGACGACTTTGAGGAGGTCGATTTCATAAACATAATGGGAGTGAAATCAGGAAGTGCTTTTCGAAGACAAAGGAAAAATGTGAAGGGTTGATTAGGTAAGCGAGAGCATGAGCTATGCTTCTCTCTAATGAGATTGTTTATCTTTCTTGCACCTAGAGTGAGAAAAAGGGAGGGGGGGTGAGTGTTTAACGAAGTGAGCCCTCGAGCTCCATGTACAGATCTTTGCACATCTACATTGTGTGTACTAATGGCAGGATAAGGAACTCGACTGACAGTCTTGTTGTTGGTACTGTTGTTGGTAGTGGAGGTGGTGGTGGATAAACCTTTTCCCATGAAAAGATTGAACCAGGAGCAATGGGTTGTGGTTTATAAATCACCCAATTCAACTTGAAAGTAACACTTGGTTTAGGTATGGTCTTCCTTCTTCATTGTAGAATCTATTTGTTAAGAATAGACCTATATCTATATCTATTTGGTAACGACGTCAATGTAGCTACTATGGTTGAAGGATTTCGATTTCGATTTCGATCTCAAGAAATTATTTTAGCGTGAAAAATGAAACTTAGAGGAACCCAAGTACCTAGTATCTCTTCAATACATCTCAAATCCTCGGAGGTAAATTTAGTTTACCTAATACCCTCCATAAATGTTATATTTTAGTGATTTTATCTTATTTCCGAGAAGATATACAATAGACTTAACTAAATACATTAGAGTCATATTATCTAAGTTATAGGGGATGAAAAATTAAAAGAACAAATCAAACAAATTTTATGCAATAAGCTGCAGATAAACATAAAGTCTCAGAGATTTAATATTTGAATCTATGCACTAGCTTAAAACCCTACAAACTTAGAAAAGCATAAGAGCATAGGAAAAAGGGATAACTTGCATAGGAACATTTATGTAAATTTAGCATTTCTTTGAATTTAACAATGGAAGAGCATAGAAAAAAGGGACAACTTGCACCGAAGAATTTCTATAAGAAACTATGTATACATAGATAGATCAATGAGTTTGACTCTAGTTATTATTCTCACAATTCAATGCATAGAGCACCGAATTCAATCACTGAGGGTTTGGGTGGAGGCACTGGCAGGGACAATAGCGAAGATGCAAGGAAAACAAAGAAACAAAGTGTGTCAAGGAAGGGGAGAGTCAACGATGCCTGAATTATTGCTCACTCTGATGAGAGCATGTGTGAATCACTCTAATGAGAACATGTATGAAGATTAATTATAGAGAAGGAAGTTTTCCTCTTGAACATGAGAGAAATAATTATAGATCGATATCCTGCATTAAGCAAATAAGGTGTCCCTGATCGAGGTTTACAACTACTCAAACACTTTTTGATTGGTGGCCATTAGAGTCTTTCATGAAGCAAAGGTCATGCATGTGATGAAATAAACCTCGGCTAAACACAAGCATGTAATGTTGTGAATTAATTCTATCCTCAAGTGTAGCATTAATCTATCTCACCCTAATGTAGTCTAAATATCTCATGTATTTCCTTAGTTTCAAATGAAATTGCCTCAATATGAGGCCAAAGTTTAAGTGTTGTAAATATTTCACATGTGGAGAAAAAGTATTAAAGGAATATGGAACTAAAATTTTTGATTTGTGTGCCGAAGTATTTTAAAAGCAAAAACCATTTACAATAGTCCATGCTGCCTTCAGGCAAGGAATACTAAGTAACGACTTGCAAGGACTAATAAGTAATGACTTTTTTGGGCATGTTATTTGAAAAGATACAAAATATTATTTACTTGTTAATTTTGAAAAATAGAATCTTCTAGGTGTTGATGTTTTGGTACTTGCGGGAGGTATTAACCTTCATGTGTAAACTTTGGCTTAGAATAGAATATTATGGAATAAAGAGAACAACTAAACAGATGTTAGAAAACACTAGGAGAGAAGTCAAACTCAAGAGAAAATAATAATAAAGTAATAAATGCATCCAGAAGGAGAAGTCAGACCTAGTCAACTGGACATGATAGTATAAATAGGCATGTGCCTAGCTAATTTGGATACACTCACTTAGCAAGTGCACAATCTAAGGAGGAACTGCAGTGGCAGCTAGGGCGCAAGTTTGGAGAGCAACAATTGCAATTGGAGAGGGTGCAAGTTTGGAGGAATAGCGAAGCAGTCTTTTTGGTATCTCTATTGTGATTCTCTTGGTATAAGGTACACTATCCTTGTATGGTTGTTGTGTTGTTGTTGCAATAATATTGTGTCTAGGGTTTATCTTCTTGTTCTGGAGTAGGCTTGCCAGAATTATTCTAAGTAAAGGTTAAAGTGAACGGGGGTGGTATTTGTGCCTATGGTTGGGTGAAAATAGTGTGATATTGTCTATGGTTAAACGAGCACACCAAAATTTTAACATGGTATTAGAGTTGGTTTCCTTCATAACAATCTAACTGTTGGATGAAAGATCCTCAATTTCCCCCATTTTCAAGCTCATTGAGCACTTATTGAACCCATTAAGAATGTTTCCTAATTAGGGCGCACCTTTCCCCCAGATTAGATCTCCAAGATTCTGAAATTAAAAATTAGGATTTCCTCATAAAACCCTAGGTCTATAGTGCTAGTTGTAGTTGCAGTACCAGTTGCAGTTGCAATACTAATTACAATTGTAGTGCCAGTTGAAGTACTAGTTGTAATACCAGTTGCAGTTCCTTTGGACCAGTGAAGTTTCTGTGAAACATTGGGCCTAATTTTTGGTTTTCCTAGTGCGCCTAACCCTAACACATCTCCATCTACCTTTAGATTGCAAGTTGGATCACCTTGAAGTTTTAGGATTTGTCATTTCTTGCCGATGTTTTCTACTTCTTCCGAAGGTATGTACTTGTATTTGTTTAAACTGTATCATTAACTTAAGGGTATTTGCAAGAGAAGGGATCTTTTGTCCAAGCAACAATTGTAGATCTAGAGGGATCTCAGATCCAACACATTCAGAGGAACAACACACTCTAGGTTTGATTTTTTGATATGCCTCTAACTGTTATGGCATTATTGTGATCTTATGAACATCTATTTGTATTTTTATCTACTGAAGTTATGATTATCATACTAATCTTTGGTAAAAGTTAAAGTTATAAGTTGACTCTAGTCAAAGTATTAGATTGATTAAGGTTGTGATTTTCGAGTTTACTTGCATTATATTCCCTAACATGGATTTTTGTCAAGAAAGCATATTGTCTTAGTACAGGGGACAAGTTGGAGAGAACACTTGTCATCTTGAGTGAAGGAGACTCAGAAGAAAAGAAACAACACTCATTCTTGAATATAAGAATCCATGTTCTAGGTTTGATTGATTAATAAGTTTCCAATTTGCACATATCAAGTTTGAGGATTGCTACATTACAAGTAAACACTATAGTTGTGACAACAATCCTTGAAAGGTTTTGTTACTGATAGATAGTTTTGACAACAATCCTTGAAAGGTTTTGTTACTGATAGATACAATGAATTACTTTGTAGCATGTGAGCACTATTGATATAAAATTCCTATTGTACTTGTTTGAAAGATGAACTAACATTTCTTCTAGATATTACCTCGTTTTGCTTCCAGGAAGGTCACTTTGGTAATGATATGTTGATTACCATGAAATTGTCTTTATTCTTGTTAACATAGATATGTTCCCATGGGAATGATATTATATTGGAAATACTTTTTCTTCAGGCAGGTTATCCAACATATTCCAAGAAGGTTACCATGGAGGAATAATTAATCACAACACTAGAAGAGCGTTGTTCCTATTTATTATTGCTACTTAAAAAATACTCTTGTTCTAGTAAATACAAGTGATAGCCTGGTGAAGGATCTACTATGACGATTATTCCTGCTATTGTTTTATCTACTACTATAATAGCATTATTCTTGTATTTTACTTTCCTTTGTTGCATTGTTCGGAAAGTCACAAAGATAACTATGAGAGAAGCAAAGCATGGATGGCTGCATTGAGGCAACATATTAGATGGTCTCTAGTTTGAGACATGGAGCAGAATACCCATATAAGGAGTTGTATACTTGACCGCGATAATCCATGTACCACAAGAAAAGAGGACTAAGTTAGGTTGGTAATTTACTTATATATTTATATCCATGGAGATTGATTGTAAACATCAGGAGGCTCCAAAGATGCATGAAAAAATCCCTCCAATGCATTTGATCACTCTTCTGTGATCATTAGAAGAGTTAGTAGAGCCGTGTATGGGCCTACTGCAATCATTGTAGTAACTGTGAAGCAAGAGACCAACATGGTCTCGCGGATACTTTAAAGGATGCAAATACATATAGCATTGATAATCCATATCATGAGAAGCAGATGGCTCCACCTGTGGCAGAGGTAGGCGACCATAGCAAGTACCAACTCAAAAGGAGCCAAAGTTCAAAGGGATTCATCCCCCACGATCCAAGATATGTGGAGGATGAAGCTCCCCCAGACCACTCATAGGAGAATTCACAGGAAATAATCACATACGAAATAGAAGATGGCTCCGTAGATTATATAGACTCATAGGGACTCAATATTTAGAGGGAGAATGGAGACTCAGAGTGATCCTGATGTTAGAGAGAGTTAGTGGCCTAGATACTTTCATTCTAGGCATTTATCCTCGGATTCTATGAGAGAGAGATGTCTTCCAGGATTGACAGACAAGTACCATGAGTTGAGGAGGCTAGATCAAGCTTCATAGTTTCTAAGGAGATATGGAGACTCCTGAATATTACTCTGCTTCCAAGTGATGTAGGAGGAATTCAGCTTAGAAGGACTAGGATATGGATTTTTTCCTTGAGACAAGAAGGAAGTCAATGGTGACTTCCAAATTGATCTACAAGATCAAACATGTTGTTGATGGCAGATAGAGATGTAGAAAGCCTGATTTGTGAAGCCAGAAGATTCTCCATCAAGAGGGAGAAGATTAAGATGAGACACTTTCTCAGTAGCCAAAAAGAAGTGTACATAGATACATGAGAAGGAGCCCCATGTCCTGGAGATTGAAGAAAGATTTGTATGGACCTAAGTAGGAACCCAGGGCATGATATGCAAGAACAGACAGTTATTTGATGAGCTTAGGATTTATAAGAGTAAAGTAGATTCCAATCTGTACTTCAAGGTTGTATGGTGGACCAATGATACTAATATTGTATGTGGATGACTTCGAGTTTCTACCAGGATGAGAAGCTCATCATAAAGCAAAATAAAAGAAACTTATTGTAGAGTTCGAGATGAAAGACATGGGTATGATGCATTACTTTTTGGTTCTAGAGATATGCTATAGACCGGATGAGATTTTCCTTAGTCAAGGAAAACATGTTGTAGAGATTCTGAAGAGATTCAAAATGTTGGAGTGCAAAGCCATGCCTACACCTATGGTGACAAATTTGAAGTTGTTGAGTGATACAACTTCAGAGACAGTAGATGCCACCATGTATAGACATATAATAGGTTCATTGATTTACTTAATGAACACGAGACCAGATATATGTTTTGCGGTAAACACCTTGAGTCGGTATATGGTTGAGTCGAGACGTGTTCACCTAATTGCAACAAAACATGTGATGAGGTATCTAACGGGTACAATTGATTATGGTATAATATATGTTTCAGATTGTGAGATAATACTGCAAGGCTATGCTCATGCAGATTGGGTTGGTAGTGTCATGGATTAAAAGAATACATCCAGATATTACTTTAGAATGGGATACACTATGATCTCATGGTTTAGCATGAAGCAAACCTATGTGGCACTCAGTATGGCTGAGGCAGAGTACATAACAACGTGTTCAGTGTTAGTGAGTATAAATTTACAAAGTCAAAACAATTTGTTTTGTTGTTGATTGGGTCTTGCAGTCATGTCCTCGTCTCCTAAAGATAATGTGTCAAGGTTCGATGGTATTTCTATAAATGTAATATCAATGAGGCATGTGGAGCATTCATGGTCATTTTTGTGATTATTTTTAAATCCTCGACATTGCCTATGGAGTTCTAGTTGCAACAATGGAAACGGATAGATTGAAGAAAGAACAAATTGCAAAGAGGAAGTTGGACTTGCTGGCCCAAGTTGCAGTGGAATAGTTTGGTAATACTCTAGACACAACATGTTTTTGTGTTTTATGAGGTTAGTTCAAAGTTTTGTGTCAAACCTGGAGCGGTTTTGCAACACCAACAATTGAAACAAATATTTCAAAATTTTTGTTGTGAAACTACTGAAACAAATATTTCGCAGCAAGTTTCCTAGTTGCTACAAAATTTTATTTTCATCGTAACTTTAAAACAACAAACTGGGTTTTTCCCAAATTTTTAGTGGAGAGGCATCATAGTTTCATTAACGTTTTGAAAAAAATCAGCTGAACCCAGTTCTCCATTTGGGAGAAAAGGAGAAATTACCAGATTTGTTGCGAAATTTTGCTGCGAAATTTCCTGTAGCTCATTGTTTTTGTAGTCAACGTAAAGCGCATATTCCGAGCATATGGTGATTTATGTCAACAAAATGACAGAGGTTTTTCTCAAGAAATGATTCATATAAAAAACCTCTCTCATTTTTTGCACAGGTGTCATGATTTGGGATATTAGAAACGATATTTACAGTGTATTTTTACATATTTTCGCCAAATTTAATTAGTTAAAACTAAACCCTAAAAAATAGGAGTTAGTTTGTAACTCCTTCTTGAATGTGAAAACCTAACTATTTCGACTCCATGGAGTTATATGGTAATGTAATTTTATATATTGTAATGAAAACAAGTATTGAGGGGTTCAAGACTTGAGGAAAAAGACTTTTTGGCTGTTGTATTATTTTTTAATGTTAATGAAAAGATTTTGAGCAAAGTTTTTGGACATTTTGTCTTAGATATTCTTGTGTTGGTGATCGGTAGTATGTTTATTTGTGAATTTTTTCCATATTTTTCATCATTATGTCTATTCTTCTATTATGAGTGAATGATTATAGATAGATAAATCATTGTTGATGCTCTTTATCTCACATTCAGTTTTCCTACATCAATCTTCTGATATTGTGACAGAACTCATCCACTTCTTGGTGCTCTATTATCATTGTTGTGTTTCTTTCTTCCCACCACCATAATATAATGCCTATGGTGACTGACATATTTCTAGCTACCTAGCCTATGCATTACATTTGTTCATATCAACCAATTTTGAAAGATTTGATTTGACCTATCTTTATTATGACTCCATGCCCAATGGGTGTTTCACTCAACCCTACCACCACATATTAAAAAACCTATCTTTATTTACAGATCTTAACACTATAATAATAACATGAGCTATAGTTGAGTCATCATTAGACAATATATTCATTGAGAGAGCCATCTCTGTTGGAAAGGCCATTTTCCAGCCTAAAGTTGGTTTATGGTTACCTTTGATATTTTATTTTGCAGCCAAGGAAATTTACAGAGTGATAACATTTTGGCACCATTGTTGGGGAAGGAAAGTGAAATATTCCCTAAGAAAGAACAACAAAGATCATATTTGACTCCTGAGGGTAGACAGAGAGTCAGAAACAAAAATTGGCTATATTTTTTACCCCGACGACTCCATTTTTAGAAGAATCCATATTTCATAGCTTTCAGGCGACTCCACTATCCAAAGAATCTGGAGATTAAAGAGTTTATTGACGACTTCACTACCTAAAAATGTATTCCCAATCTGCAAGATATGCTCCTATGAATCTTGCTCATATTCCCGGTTTTCCAAATCGCCTTCCTCGTATAGATTGGCAGACATATTTGCCAAAATTCAAAGACACAGAAAAAAAAGATGTTTCTTTACATCTGGTCAAGTTTCATATGCATGTATGAAAACTAGGGGTTGAATTTCATGAAGACTACATGATGAAAATGTTTATGGCAACTTTGGAGGGAAAGGCAAGATCATGGTATGAAAAATTACCAGCTGCTAGTTTATATTCTTTAAAGTATTTTCATACAATAATTTTTGAAAATTATAAAGGGTCCTATCCATCTTTGTTGTTGGTTCAAAATTGTTGTGATCATTTTGAAAATTTCATTCAAAATTTGGAAAAGGTTTATGAAGATGAATTGTTTATGGATGATGAAATTATAGAGGCCTTTCATGAAAACCATTTTCATCATCAAGAAGAAATGTTAGAGGATAGTTTCCATGATTCTCAAGAAAAATTTCAATAGACTGTAGTTTCTTCTCTGGCTAAAAATGAAATAAATCGACATCTTGATGTAGATAGGTATGTTTCATCCCCCAAGTTTGATGAAAATATGCAATAGGTTTGTTAGTTTTTATGTGACCAAGATAGAGATGAAGATAGTTATTTGAGCTATCCTTCATACCAATCATTTTCTGAGTTTTTGTTTCAAGAACAAACTTGTGAAGATCAAAATGAGGTTTCTGTTGAACTGCATGGAGAAAGATCTTTGAATATTCATCATGCACATGATATAGACATTGTTGTTCAAGAACATACAAAATATTTGTATGATGTAGATGATGTGAATGATAAGAAAGAACAAATTTTTGTCATTTGTTTTAAAAATGATTTTGAAACTGAAGGGATAAAACGAGAAACAATAATTAAAGATGAAACTGATCTTTTTCATTTTGCTCATCATCAAGAAAGGGTGGATTTTCATGTTTTTGAAGATTCTTTTGCCAGTTTGTTGCAGTCATCAGAAAAAGTGAACTTTGCAGTATTCCTAGACCAAGGATATCAATTTTAGCTGGAGTTTGAGTTTCCATTTTCTGAGTTTTTCTTTTTGCTTAAGGAAAGTGTGAGCATAATTCAGTTAAGTAACCATTTTATTTCATGGTTACACTAGATCTTTGATATCACATGATTTAAAAGATGTCTCAACAAGATAGAGTAGGAAATAGTTTACAATAATCTTGCTTGGAAATAATCTCTTTCATCATATGTATTTTCAATTTGCTACATTTTTTAGTTTCAGTTTGCAGTGTGCAGTTGTGATTTTCAGTTTGTACAATGGTTTTGGTTTCAGAGCAGGAATCAGATTGCAAGTTTCAAGAAATATTTGGGAGCAACCCAATGGATAAGGAATTTTATTTGAGGTTCTTTTCTACCTCACAGGGAGGATAACATCCCCATTGGAGCCTATGTTAGTGAGTATAAATTTAAAAAGTCAAAACAATTTGTTTTGTTGTTGATTGGGTCTTGTAGTCATGTCATGGTCTCCTAAAGATAATGTGTCAAGGTTCGATGGTATTTATATCAATGTAATATCAATGAGGCATGTGGAGCACTCCTGGTCATTTTTGTAATTATTTTTCTATACTTGGCATTGCCTATGGCCTTCTAGCTGCAACAATGGCAAATTACAGTCTGAGGAAAGAACAAATTGCAAAGAGGAATCTGGACTTGCTGGCCCAAGTTGTAGTGGAATAGTTTGGTAATACTCTAGACACTTAGTTCAAAGTTTTGAATCAAACCTGGAGTGTGTTTTCAACACCAACAATTGAAATAGAGATTTTGCAGCAACTTTTGCTGCGAAACTGCTAAAACAAAGATTTTGCAGCAAGTTTCCTAGTTGTTGCGACATTTTACTTTCATCATAACTTTAAAACAACAAAATGGGTTTTGCCCAAATTTTTAGTGGAGAGGAATCATAGTGTCATTAATTTTATGACAAAAAAATCAGCTGAACCCAGTTCGCCATTTGAAGGAAAAGACGAAATTACCATATTCGATGTGAAATTTTGCTACGAATTTTTTTGTAGCTAATTGTTTTTGCAGTCAACTTCAAGCACATATTCCGAGAAGATGGTGATTTATCTCAACAAAATGAAAGATTTTTTTCTCAAGAAAGGATTTATATACAAAAACCTCTCTCTGTTTTATCACAGATGTCATGGTTTGGAATATTCAAAGGTATATTTACAACCTATTTTTACATATTTCGCCAAATTTAATTAGTTAAAACTAAACCCTAAAAAATAGGAGTTAGTCTGTAACTCCTTCTTGAATGTGAAACCATAACTATTTTGAATCCATGGAGTTATATGGTAATGTAATGCTATATATTGTAATGAAAACAAGTATTGAGGGTGTTATCACATGCAAATCTTTATAAATTTGGAAAAAAAATTGGTTTTGAAAAGTCATTGTGCTCTTGGAACTGACTGCACTAGATTTGGGTTTCTTTTAGCAAAAAATTTACAAATTTGGGAAAAAATAAACTTTTAATAGTCTCAGCCTTCTATGTAGGGTTCTTTTAAATTTTTATTAAAAATAATGGGCCTGAGGCCCAAGTTTCATGTTTCATTGCTTAATCTGCAAGTCCACAAGCCAAACCAAGCATCAATACATCAAAGCCCAGTGACCAAGCGCCAAGACAAGCCACACAAAACTGAAGGGAGGAGCCCAGAAGGGGCGCAAAGGGTGCTCAATGATTCAAAACACATAGAAAGGGTTGGAACATATAAAGAACAAATGTTTCATTCACCATACAGATGTGTGATTAATATTGCAGATCAAATATAAAAAAATTATAAAACATGCACCAATTGATAAAAACCTCTTATTGTAGCTCACACTAGTAGCTACTTGTCATTCTTTGGGCCATGTGATGATAAATGTTCATTTTAAATTGTTGCAGTCTCTTTCACACACACTATCAAAGCTTGGGGGTCTTTCTTCAACGCTCATGTTTCTCAGTTTGTTCTCAGACATGTTGTAATCATGGATGTTATTAATCTTGTTGAGACTTTAATGGATGTGAGCCAATGGTCAAGCATGTTTCCTGGCATTATATCATCCCTTTTCAACATGAATGGTATAAAATTACAATGGTGCTTTGCGAGTGATGCATGCAGAGTTTTGAATATTCTCTCCACTAGTGCCTACTCGGGAGGACTATTTCATGAGATATTGCAAGAAACATTCATATGAAATACGAGTTGTTGTTGATGTCTCTCTAGACAATTTACAAAATCCTTCCTCAATGATAAGATGTCGAAAGCGACCATCTGGTTGTCTCCTTCAAAAGATGCCCGATAATTCTTCTAAGGTGACTTGAGTAGAGCATGTTGAAGCCGATGATAGAGTAGTGCATCATATCTATCATCACCTAGTAAATTTTGGTATGGATTTTAGCACAAAATTATGGGTAACGAATTTGCAGATGCAATGTGAGCGTATGGTCAGTGTCTTGGCTAACAATATCTTAACAAGGGACCTTTGGGTTATACCTAGACCCGAAGGAAGAAAAAACACACTCAAGTTCGTTGAGTGCATGGTCACAAGTTTCTGCACTGGTGTAAGTGCACATAAGTTGAAAAACCTATGGTTGTTGAGCTAACTGTTGTACTCATGGAAGAATTAGTGAGAATGGCGGCAACAAGATGAATAGTCTGTTTTCTTGAAGTTGTGAAAGGAGTTAGGTTGGCCTACGTAGGTGGTTCTACTACAGAAGTTTTGACCAAGTTGGTGAATGCATACAAGCAGTTGTAAAAGTGAGATATTGTATTAGGTGCTTGATTGGAAATGGAAGAAAATTAGTCCCATATTTTCATGCATCGAAATGGAAAAGTGGATAAAACAAGCAAGCAAATCTGCAAAAAATGTGGCAATTACTTGAAATGGAAACAAGAGTTGATATTTATGAAACTTGTCTCCATTTGTTTCCTTTGGAGAACAAGGTATGAATATATGAGATTATGTTCAAAACACAGGGTTCATATTTGAAGAGTTTTCAATATTGTAGTCAATCAATATCCCCAAATCAAGGGAACAAGTTAAACATTCGAGAGGAAAAAATTCAGGTTTGCAGGCAGCTACTCAGAAAACCACATATGCATGGTATTTATCTCTTGTTGATTGGTGTGTTGGAAAAGGTTACAGGTTGACTGCTTAAGAAGGTCCTCACATAACAAGGAAAGTTAAATTTTTTAGAACAATAAAGAACAATACTTTCGTAGTGAGCTCACACTGTGAAAGTGGTGTAGATGACAGTTTCACAGCAAACCCTGCCTCCACGCTGCAAAAGTGAACCAATTACTCCGTGTCAAAAATCATTCGACTTCCTGCTGGAGTAGACCTGCCAGATCATCATGTGGACCCAAGAATCGAGTAGTTTTATCTCAAACTATTAGTTTTGATAAGATTTGTATATATTTATTAAGTCAAAGTTGAATCCTAGTATTTAACAGTCAGTACAGAAGTTGTTTTTATTTCATTGTAACTTAATCTAAGTTTAGGAAATATCAAGGATGTTGAATCCCTTATCTTTAGAATGATTCACATTCTATATATTGTAATTAAAAACTAATGAATGGGGTTTGAGTCTGAGAGAAAATGACCTTGTCTAATTGATCAGTTGTATGAATGTTAATGAAAGGTTTTTCAAGCAGAAGTACATGAAATTTTGCCTCTAAGATTCATGTGTTGGTTATTTTCAGTCACTGTTTCTTTCTTTTTTAATTATAATATGTTATTCTTGTGTTATGGATGGATTATTATTATATGTGGAATTCATCTATTGATTCTCTATGTCTTTACATTCATATTCTACACTAGTTCCTCTGATTTTACAATAGAATTCATTTCATGTTTGATGCTTTACTGTAATTGATATGTATTTCTCTTTTCCACCACCATACTACAACATATAATTGTCTGATATATGACCAACTATCTTGCCTTCAAGTACATTTTTTCATATTGAACAGTCTTGGAAACCTATAGTTAACATTTCAGCCTTCGACTCCATGCCCAATGGATATTTTCTCCAAACTCTGCCACCACTTTCATAATTTTTTCCTTAATTACAGATCTGGCCACTATGCTATAATTTTAGTGAGAGATCTCTCTCTGGTTGGAAAGGACAGATTCCAGCCCAAAGTGGTTTAAAGGTTACCTTCGTGGGTTTCCTCCCACATTCGGGAAAATTACGGAGTGATAACATTTTGGTGTCGTTGTCGGGGAGTGAAGGTTCTATTTTCCTCGGAGAATAATGATAAAAGATTCAAATCTAATTCCTAATAGTGGAAATAAGTCAAACATAATTTGGTTCTATACCATTCACCTGGCGACTCCAATCAAGCTTCAAATCATATTCAAATATTCCATTGGAGGACTAGCTCATTTGATAGGAATATGAAGGGACAAAGATCCAGGTATCAACGTACAATTTTTTTCCAAGAGATCTTATTAGTTTTTATCAGTTACCTCTTGTCCTTTCCTAAATGTATCAAAATAATATTTCTTTTCTTACTCCATTAATATGAAGAACATATATATACCCTTGTATATCCTTCATGACAAACTATCTATATACCTTCTTCTTGTATTACCGATATTCACCAAGATCCTTCCTCCAAGCTATATGATGTCCAGGGTCAATCTTGTGAGCCTAATGAAACCAAAATTGTTCTTATACCTCTTGCGCTTAAGCCTATACCTTCTAATATCTTGGATAGATATAGGCCTTTTAAAGTTCCTTCTATCCTTCATATATTTCCTCCAAAACATTATAAGTACCTCCCTATGTTTGATGGAGAGAGTCTTACAACTGAAAAACACTTCCAAGTTTTTGAGCACTTCACAGATATTTTTGAGATTGAACATGTTGATATTTACATGAGAACCTTTTCTCAATCATTGCAAGGGGATGTCAAAGAGGGGTTTAGAAACTAATTACAACCTGAATACATGAGCTCATGGGAGGAATTGAGAAAAGTCTTCCTGAATTTTTTGGGTGAAAGAAAGTCACTGGATCGATATATTTCGGAGTTTCATGCCATGAAAAGACAAAGGGATGAAACTATATCTATGTTCAGCAGGAGGTTTTCCAGTTTTTATTACAACATGCCTAAAAAATCCAACTCCCTGAAGCTACTACCAGGTTGTTTTATGCAACAACATTCCATTCAAATTTATCTTTTATTCTCATGGAGAGGAGGTTTGCGACCCTACAACAATTTTTTTTATGCTCAGGAAGTGGAAGATAACCTTCAAGCTTGCAAGAAATTTTCGGAACAGATCCAAGATGAAAAGTTGGATATTGAAGAACAAGAGAACAAGCATGAACAAAAAGCAATTGTTTTGAATTTTGAGTAGAGGGTTAATAATATCATGCATTCTCTCGAAGTTTGTAATGATGATGTTTTTGCAGAAGATTATATTCCACCCATTGAAAAAGGAGTTGATGGCCCAAATTGTTTTGTTGCGGATGTGAATTATGATCCCTTTCATCATGAGCAAAGAGCTGATTACACCATGAATGTTTTCAAAATTTTCAGTGAAGAATGTCATGAGACTGAGTCTGTAGATCAAATTGTTGAAGAGCAAGTTGTTGTCCATATTTACATGTTTGATGGCATTGCAGATTTTTCTGATCTACCTAAATATGATGAATATGACGATGATTATGATCTTAACTCTCTAGAGCAGCCTACTACATGTTCTTCGTTAGGAAATGATTATGTTCGACAGTCATATGAAAACAATCAACCTGCATATTACAATTATGACAATGGAAATGAGGAAAATAGTGAGTTCATTGAAGGTAACTCTCTGCCTTTATGTTTTACTTCATTTGAGTTGTTGAAAGAAAATTTTAAAATCATTAAAGAAACTGAGGATTGCAAACTAATGAAAAATTACCATAGTTTACTGGAGAAAGCTGACAACAACATAAACTGGCAGTAGCCTTCTCAAGTTTTCAATGATCCTGTAGCTTATTATATAGAGGGTTTTAATAGTCAAAATTTCCAGCCTTTGATTAGTTGTAAGTATGAAAATGAAGATGGAGATGAGCAGTCATTCAAATCAGCCATGTCCTTCTTGCCAGCAGGTTTTTCATTGCAACAGTCTTATGCATATTTTCAGCCTCTTTGCGACAACTATCAGTTGGATTTTTATGAAAGAAGGAAAGAAGTTGAAAGGTTGATATAAGATGAAAATATTTTGAATTATTTGGAGGATCCTTTTGCAACATGTTTGGAATCAACAAATGGGCCTAAGTTTTTAAATTTTGTCAACATTTAATTTGTTTGCAAGTTTTTATTGAAGTTGCCATCAAGTGGGTCTCTCATTTTTCCTCTGAAGGAACACATGCAAGGAATTAAAATAGTGGACAAAGTGCTTGCATGGTTGCACTGGTTTTTTTATTTCACTTGATTTTGTAGTTCATTCAACAGTTAGAGTAGGTAGATGTGTGAATAAGCTCATTTTTTGAGAATTCTTTCAGCAGTGTACAGTTTTGGTTTTCACCATGTGTTTTTAGATTGCAAAATAAGTTGGTTGCAAAGTAGGTCAATTTGCAGGTCTCAGATGTGGTTTGGGATCATCCCAATGAATAGGCACATGTTTGCAGGTTCTTTGTCACCTCGCAGGAAGGGCGCCATCCCCATTGGAGCCAATGTTATCACATGTATTTTTTTATAAATTTGGCAAAAAATGTGGTTTTGAAAGGTCATTGTGCTCTTGGGACTGACTGCACTAGATTTGGGTTTGTTTTAGAAAAAAATTTAAAAATTTGGGCAAAAATAAAGTTTTAATAGTCTCGGCCTTATATGCAGGGTTCTTTTAAATTTTTATTAAAAATAATGGGCTCAAGACCCAAGTTTCATGTTTCATTGCTCAATCCCCAAGTCCGCAAGCCAAACAAAGCATCAATACATCAAATCCCAACGACCAAGCGCCAAGCCATGCCACACGAAACCGAAGGGAGGATCCCACAAGGGGAACAAAGGGTGCTCAATGGGTCAAACCGCATAGAAAGGGTTGGCACATATAAAGACCAAATGTTGCATTCACCATACACATGTGGGATTAATCTTGTAGATCAAATATAAAAAATTAATAAAACATGTACCAATCGATAAATACCTCTTGTTGTATCTCACACCAGTAGCTACTTGTCATGCTTTGGACCATGTGATGACAAATGTTTCATTTGCAACTGTTTCAGTCTCTTTCACACACACTATCAAAGATTGGGGGTCTTTATTCAACCTCATGTTTCTTAGTTTGTTCTCATACATGTTGTAATCATGGATGTTATTAATCTTGTTGAGACTTTAATGGATGTGAGCCAGTGGTCAAGCATGTTTCCTGGCATTGTATCTCTCCCTTTTCAACAGGAGTGGAAAGAAATTACAATGGTGCTTTGTGAGTGGTGCATGCAGAGTTTCAAGTACTCCCTCCACTAGTGCCTACTCGGGAGGACTATTTCGTGAGATATTGCATGAAACATTCAGATGGAATATGGGTTGTTGTTGATGTCTCTCTAGACAATTTATGGAATCCTTCCTCAGTGATAATATTTCAAAGGAGACCATTTGGTTGTCTCCTTCAAAATATTCCAATAGTTATTCTAAGGTGACTTGAGTAGAGCATGTTGAAGTTGATGACAAACCAGTGCATCATATCTATCGTCACCTAGTAAATTCTGGTATGGATTTTAGTGCAAAACGATGGATAAAAACTTTGCAGAGGCAATGTGAGTGTTTGTCCAATGTCTTGGCTAACAAGATCTCAGTAAGGGACCTTGGGCTTATACCTAGACCTGAAGGAAGAAAGAACACACTCAAGTTAGTTGAGCGCATGATCACAAGTTTCTACATTGGTGTAAGTGCACAGAAGTTGAAAAATATATGGTTGTTGAGCTATTTGTTGCAGTCATGGAAGAATTAGTGAGAATGGTGACATCAGGATGAATAGGCCTTGTTCTTGAAGTTGTGAAAGGAGTTAGGTCAACCTGCGTAGGTGGTTCTATTGCAGAAGTTTTGACCAAGTTGGTGAATGCATACAAGAAATTGTAAAAAAGAGATATTGTATTAGTTGCTCGATTGGAAATGGCAGAGCATTAGTCCCATATTTTCATGCATCGAAATGGAAAAGTGGATAAAAAAAGAAAGAAAATCAACATAAAATGTGGCAATTACTTGAAATGACAACAAGAGTTGATATTTATGAAACTTGGCTCCATTTGTTTCCTTTGGAGAACAGGGTATGAAGGTACCATATTATATTCAAAACACAGGGTACTTCATCTTTGAATATTTTTCAAGATTGTAGTCAATCAATATCCCCAAATCAAGGGAAAAAGTTAAACGTTCGAGAGGACAAAATTCAAGTTTGCAGGCAGCTACTCAAAAAACCACATATGCATGGTATCTATCTCTTGTTGATTGGTGTGTTGGAAACGTTTACAGGCTAACTACTTAAGAAGGTCCCCACATAGCAAGGAAAGTTAAATTGTTTAGAACAGTAAAGAACAAGAATTTCACAGTGAGCTCACATTGTGAAAGTGTTGCCGATGACAATTTTGCAACGAACCCTGCCTCTACGCTGCGAAAGTGAACCAGTTACTCCATGTCAACACTCAGTTGACTTCGAGATGGAGTAGACTTGCCAAATCATCATGTGGACCCAATAATCGAGTAGTTTCATCTTGAACTATTAGTTTTTATAAGATTTGCATGTATTTATTAAGTCAAAACTGAATCCTAGTATTCAAYAATYAATTTAGAAGTTGTTTTTATTTCGTTGTAACTTAATCTAAGTTTAGAAAGTCTCAAGGATGTCAAATCCCTTAACTCTAGAATGATTCACTTTCTATATATTGTAATGAAAAACTAATTAATGAGGTTCGATTCTGAGAGAAAAGGACCTTGTCTAATTGATCAGTTGTATGAATGTTAATGAAAGGTTTTTCAAGCCGAAGTACATGAAATTTTGCCTCTAAGATTCCTATATTAGCTATTTTCAGTGAATGTTTCTTTCTTTTTTAATCATAATCTACTATTCTTTTGTTCTAGATGGATGATAATTAGATGTGGAATTCATCTATTGATGCTATATGTTCTTACATTCAGATTCTGCACTAGTTCCTATGATTTTACAATAGAATTCTTCTCATGTTTGATGCTTTACTGTAATTGATAACTATTTCTCTTTTCCACCACCATACTACAACATTTAATTGTCTGATAGATGACCAACTATCTGTCATTCGAGTACACTTTTCATATTAACCAATATTGGAAACCTATAGTTAACATTTCATCCTTTGACTCCATGCCCAATGGAGATTTTATCCTAACTCTGCCACCACTTTCATAATTTTTTCCTCAATTACAGATCTGGCCAATGTGCTATAATTTTAGTGAGAGAGCCCTCTCTAGTTGGAAAGGACAGATTCCATCCCAAAGGAGTTTGATGGTTACCTCCATTTTTTTTCTCCCACAACCAGAAAAATTACGGAGTGATAACAGAGGGGGGGGTTCAAGACTTGAGGAAAAAGACTTTTTCGCTGTTGTATGTATTTTTGAATGTTAATGAAAATATTTTGAGCAAAGTTTTTGGACATTTTTTCTTAAAGTATTCTTGTGTTGGTGATATGCAATATGTTTTCTTTGTGAATTTTTTCCATCTTGTTCATGATTATGTTTATTCTTCTATTATGAGGGAACAACTATAGATAGAGAATTCATTATTGATGCTCTTTATATCATGTTCAGTTTTCCTACATTAATCTTTTGATATTGTGACATAACTCATCCACTTCTTGGTGCTCTATTGTCATTGATGTGTTGCTTTCTTCCCACCACCATACTACAATTCCTATGATGACTAAAAACTTGCTAGCTACCTAGCCTATGAAGTACGTTTGTTCATATCAACCGGTTTTGAAAGCTTTGATTTGACCTGTCTTTATTATGACTCAATGACCAATAGATTTTTCACTCATCCCTACCACCACATCTTAAAAACCCTATATTTATTTACATATTTGACCACTATACTAAGCACATGAGCTATAGTTGAGTTATCACTAGACAATAGATTCATGGAGAGAGCCTTCTCTGGTTGGAAAGGCCATTTTCCATCCTAAAGTTGGTTTATGGTTACCTATGAGATTTTCTTTTGTATCCAAGGAAATTTATAGAGTGATAACATTCAGCATGTAGTGAAGCAGTGTGGCTTCGAAAGTTACTTGCAGGGATATTTGATATCGAGTTAGAGGAGACTTGCATATTTTGTGACAACCAAAGTTGCATAAAGTTGACAGGGAGCCTAGTGTTTCATGAGAAGTCCAAGCATATAAAGATAAAGTACCATTATATCTGAGACATGGTACAGAAGGGAGTAGTGAAGCTCCAATATGTTTCTACCGAGGAGAAGATAGTTGATGTGTTGACCAAGCCTCTATCAAGAGTGATGTTTGAGTACTTCAAGGAAAATCTTGGTGTGGTCCAGAAAGACATACCCTTGTGATAGGGTATGATGTGTTATATATTTCTACTCCAGTGAAATAGTCTGGTACATATAGCTACTCTAGTGAAATAGTCTTGTACACTGAGATATTGTTGCTCCAGTGAAATAGTCTGGTACGCATAGCTACTCTAGTGAAATAGTATGGAATGTTGTTATATTGCTACTCCAGTGAAATATTCTGGTACACATAGCTTGATCCAGGTGGATATCAGTGGCCACCCACCTTTTCCAACTGGCTCGAAACATGTTTCTGGCAATTTTGGAAATTTAGTATTTTTAGTAGTTTTTAACTTCTGGGGCCATTTTAAGGGCCTAAATGAAGGTTTTTTGGGATCGAGCTTCTCAATGATAGCCAAAGGATTTTATTGAGCCCCGTAAATGAATCTCATTGATGATACCTTTCCAACGAGCTATTGTGCGCCCCAAATGGAGATTGTGTGCCAAAGTTACGCCCCCGGGAAGTTGATATACCTAACTACCCAAAACGGGGTCCAAATAATTGTTGGCTTTTCATCTTCCGGGTTTAGGGTTTTTTATTTTATTTATGATAAAAAGGCCTTTGGAGCCTCATTGTAAAATCATCTTCTTGTGAATGCGAGTAGAGGACACATCTCTTCTCAGAGATAAGCTGCCACCATTCTAGTGAGTCTTTCACTCTGTATTTTTATAGTCTTTATACATTTTTGCTCATTAATAGAAAATTGTGTATTATTGTATCTATGTGTTTATGGTTTCATCTCTGCTACATTTATGTTATATTATTGGATATCCGCGATATCTCTGTGCATTTCTTTATTATATCTCCGCTCTCATTTCGTGTCGAAAAAAAATCCGTACAATAGCTACTCCAGTGAAATAGTATGGTATGTTGTTATATTGATACTCTAGTGAAATAGTCTGGTACACATAGCTACTCCAATGAAATAGTCTGGTACAATGAGATATTGCTACTCCAGTGAAATAATTCTGTACGTATAGCTACTCCAGTGAAATAGTCGGGTACACTATTTTATTGCAACTCCAGTGAAATAGTCTGGTACGTTGTTATATTGCTTACTCCAATGAAATAGTTTGGTACACATAGATACTCTAGTGAAATAGTCTGGTATGCTAAGATATTACCACTCTAGTGAAATATTCGAGTATGCATAGCTACTCCAATGAAATAGTTTAGTATGTTGAGATATTGCTACTCCAGTGAAATATTTTGGTATGCATAACTACTCTAGTGAACTAGTTTGGTATGTTGAGATATTTCTACTCCACTGAAATAGTCTGGTACACATAGCTACTCTAGTGAAATAGTTTGGTACAATGAGATATTACTACTCTAGTGAAATAGTCTGGTACACATGTTATATTGTTGTGCAAACTAGTTGGAGTGTCGACTAGTAGCATCAGAGGGTTACCAACTAGAGGGAAAACCTATGTGATTGGAGGTGATTCCCAATTAGAGTGTTGATTAGTAGCATCAGAGGTTACTAATTGGAGGGTCAACCAATAGTGTCAGAGATTATTCCCAGTTAGAGTGTCGATTAGTAGCATCAGAGGTTACTAGTTGGAAGGCCAACCAGTAGTGTTGGAGGTGTTTCTATCCTGGAGTGCCAACCAATAGTATTGGAGGTGATTTCCAGCTATATGGATAATGTGTGGCTATAGTAATGCTACATGTTGACTAGTCCGCAAGACTATGTGGGTCTTTCTCATGCCATGTGAGATGGATGTATGTGTTTGGAACCATTACATGAAGAAAATATTAGTTAATACCTCCCTAGCTAAGAGGGAGTGTTGATGTTTTGGTAGATGTGGGAGGTATTAACCTCCATGTGTAACCTTTGACTTAGAATAGAATATTCTGGAAGCAAGAGAACTGCTAAACATATGTTAGAAAACCCTAAGAGAGAAGTCGACCTCAAGAGAAAATAATAATAAAGTAATAGATGCATCAAGAAGGAGAATCCATCCCTAGTCAACTGGACATGACAGTATAAATAGGCAGGCGCCTAGCTCATTTGGATACACTCACTCAACAAGTGCGCAAGTCTAAGGAGGAACTATAGTGGCAACTAGGGTGTAAGTTTGGAGAGCATTACTTGTAGCTGGAGAGGGTGCAAGTCTGGAGGAATATTGCAACAATATTTTTGGTATCTCTCTTGTGCTTCTCTTGGTATAAGGTACGTTATACTTGTATGGTTATTGTGTTTTTGCTACAACAATATTGTGTCTAGGGTTTATCTATTGGTTCTGGAGTAGGCTTGCCAAAATTATTCTAAGTAAAGGTTAACGTGCTCGAGGGTGGAATTTGTGCCTATCGTTGGGTGAAAATAGTGTGATATTGTCTATGGTTAAACGAGCACACCAAAATTTTAACACTATGATTCTTGATAAACTTGTAGATGGATTTTATATTAACCATTCCATTCAATGAGCAACCCCTCTCGATAAAAGTGAAGATTTTTTTTTTCGTTGAGTTGCATAATATTTTCTTTACCATAGTGCCAAATTTAATATATTAATGGTCAATGGAGAAACACTATGAATAGGTCATTGCTTCATATGAGGAGTCAAGTCAACATGGGGAAGGGTCAATGAGATCAAACTAGTTAGATTGAGTGAAAATAAAGAGGGGCTAAGGAATAGACAGGTTGAGTCCAAGTGAAGACCATGAAGTTGATAAAAAAAAAATTAAAGATAAAATGAAATCAATTGGAAAATCAAAATGATGAATCATGAGAAGTGGCCCCAAAAGTCCTAGAATAGTTCTTAGAACTTGCTTGTGTGTGATGAAAAAAATGAAAAAATACTAGTGTGTAGTAAACAAGGAGAAAGCATGGGTGCTAAGCCAAATAACCCATATTTTCCTCTTCTGGTATGGGTATATTTTCAATGCATGGATTTATATACCTAGATCCTCCTTCCTAACTTAGTATTTGCATTGGACATGGTACAGACTAGCTCATCCTTCCTAACTTAGTGTATGCATTGGACATGGTACATACTAGATTATGGTCACCTTTGGCACTGTGTTTCATGCAATATATATTAAATCATATTCTCTTTGTGAAAAAATAATGTATAGTTAGGTTTCCTCCCATACTATAACATGTATCCATCTATTTATCCCTCACCACCCAACATGCCAAATTGACAAGCCATAATTTTTGGTTGGAATTTCATAAATTGAGAAAATACATATAAGGTTATTTTAGGTGATTTTTTTGAATCCTTTTGAGAGTTTTTATTTCTAAAAGTAGGCAATGTTTTTGAGTTTGTGGAGACTTCCACACCTTGTCTGTCCCACCCAAATATTAACCATTTTCCATCATATTGAAAATTGTAAATATTTATATATTTCACATAAATGGATGGTCTTGATGAAGAATTATTTATTAAAAATGTTTCAAGGATAACAAATTGCTCTAGAAATGTTGGAAGAAGAAGTTTTCTTCTTTACAAAGTTCTCATGACAAATTTTGGGATGAAT
>SNQJ01S0019427.1:91337-106619 GCA_010110895.2 Picea sitchensis
TTATACATTTTTGCTCATTAATAGAAAATTGTGTATTATTGTATCTATGTGTTTATGGTTTCATCTCTGCTACATTTATGTTATATTATTGGATATCCGCGATATCTCTGTGCATTTCTTTATTATATCTCCGCTCTCATTTCGTGTCGAAAAAAAATCCGTACAATAGCTACTCCAGTGAAATAGTATGGTATGTTGTTATATTGATACTCTAGTGAAATAGTCTGGTACACATAGCTACTCCAATGAAATAGTCTGGTACAATGAGATATTGCTACTCCAGTGAAATAATTCTGTACGTATAGCTACTCCAGTGAAATAGTCGGGTACACTATTTTATTGCAACTCCAGTGAAATAGTCTGGTACGTTGTTATATTGCTTACTCCAATGAAATAGTTTGGTACACATAGATACTCTAGTGAAATAGTCTGGTATGCTAAGATATTACTACTCTAGTGAAATATTCGAGTATGCATAGCTACTCCAATGAAATAGTTTAGTATGTTGAGATATTGCTACTCCAGTGAAATATTTTGGTATGCATAACTACTCTAGTGAACTAGTTTGGTATGTTGAGATATTTCTACTCCACTGAAATAGTCTGGTACACATAGCTACTCTAGTGAAATAGTTTGGTACAATGAGATATTACTACTCTAGTGAAATAGTCTGGTACACATGTTATATTGTTGTGCAAACTAGTTGGAGTGTCGACTAGTAGCATCAGAGGGTTACCAACTAGAGGGAAAACCTATGTGATTGGAGGTGATTCCCAATTAGAGTGTTGATTAGTAGCATCAGAGGTTACTAATTGGAGGGTCAACCAATAGTGTCAGAGATTATTCCCAGTTAGAGTGTCGATTAGTAGCATCAGAGGTTACTAGTTGGAAGGCCAACCAGTAGTGTTGGAGGTGTTTCTATCCTGGAGTGCCAACCAATAGTATTGGAGGTGATTTCCAGCTATATGGATAATGTGTGGCTATAGTAATGCTACATGTTGACTAGTCCGCAAGACTATGTGGGTCTTTCTCATGCCATGTGAGATGGATGTATGTGTTTGGAACCATTACATGAAGAAAATATTAGTTAATACCTCCCTAGCTAAGAGGGAGTGTTGATGTTTTGGTAGATGTGGGAGGTATTAACCTCCATGTGTAACCTTTGACTTAGAATAGAATATTCTGGAAGCAAGAGAACTGCTAAACATATGTTAGAAAACCCTAAGAGAGAAGTCGACCTCAAGAGAAAATAATAATAAAGTAATAGATGCATCAAGAAGGAGAATCCATCCCTAGTCAACTGGACATGACAGTATAAATAGGCAGGCGCCTAGCTCATTTGGATACACTCACTCAACAAGTGCGCAAGTCTAAGGAGGAACTATAGTGGCAACTAGGGTGTAAGTTTGGAGAGCATTACTTGTAGCTGGAGAGGGTGCAAGTCTGGAGGAATATTGCAACAATATTTTTGGTATCTCTCTTGTGCTTCTCTTGGTATAAGGTACGTTATACTTGTATGGTTATTGTGTTTTTGCTACAACAATATTGTGTCTAGGGTTTATCTATTGGTTCTGGAGTAGGCTTGCCAAAATTATTCTAAGTAAAGGTTAACGTGCTCGAGGGTGGAATTTGTGCCTATCGTTGGGTGAAAATAGTGTGATATTGTCTATGGTTAAACGAGCACACCAAAATTTTAACACTATGATTCTTGATAAACTTGTAGATGGATTTTATATTAACCATTCCATTCAATGAGCAACCCCTCTCGATAAAAGTGAAGATTTTTTTTTTCGTTGAGTTGCATAATATTTTCTTTACCATAGTGCCAAATTTAATATATTAATGGTCAATGGAGAAACACTATGAATAGGTCATTGCTTCATATGAGGAGTCAAGTCAACATGGGGAAGGGTCAATGAGATCAAACTAGTTAGATTGAGTGAAAATAAAGAGGGGCTAAGGAATAGACAGGTTGAGTCCAAGTGAAGACCATGAAGTTGATAAAAAAAAAATTAAAGATAAAATGAAATCAATTGGAAAATCAAAATGATGAATCATGAGAAGTGGCCCCAAAAGTCCTAGAATAGTTCTTAGAACTTGCTTGTGTGTGATGAAAAAAATGAAAAAATACTAGTGTGTAGTAAACAAGGAGAAAGCATGGGTGCTAAGCCAAATAACCCATATTTTCCTCTTCTGGTATGGGTATATTTTCAATGCATGGATTTATATACCTAGATCCTCCTTCCTAACTTAGTATTTGCATTGGACATGGTACAGACTAGCTCATCCTTCCTAACTTAGTGTATGCATTGGACATGGTACATACTAGATTATGGTCACCTTTGGCACTGTGTTTCATGCAATATATATTAAATCATATTCTCTTTGTGAAAAAATAATGTATAGTTAGGTTTCCTCCCATACTATAACATGTATCCATCTATTTATCCCTCACCACCCAACATGCCAAATTGACAAGCCATAATTTTTGGTTGGAATTTCATAAATTGAGAAAATACATATAAGGTTATTTTAGGTGATTTTTTTGAATCCTTTTGAGAGTTTTTATTTCTAAAAGTAGGCAATGTTTTTGAGTTTGTGGAGACTTCCACACCTTGTCTGTCCCACCCAAATATTAACCATTTTCCATCATATTGAAAATTGTAAATATTTATATATTTCACATAAATGGATGGTCTTGATGAAGAATTATTTATTAAAAATGTTTCAAGGATAACAAATTGCTCTAGAAATGTTGGAAGAAGAAGTTTTCTTCTTTACAAAGTTCTCATGACAAATTTTGGGATGAATTTATTTATTTATAAGAAACCGATGTAAAAAATCATGTTGAAATTGCTTTGCTCAGTTGCAAAAGGCTAATACATGACTTAAGGAACATTTTAATTCAATGCATGAAACTAATAATTGGCTATGAGAATAGATAAATTTTTTGCAATAATTTGGGATAATTTTTGTCTCTTTGACAAGTATCAAGATTCAAAGAAATATTCATACCTTCTCCTTCCTTTGTTGGATGAGAAGGAAAAGACCATATTTTTATGGGACTTATCGGTAAATGTGGACATAAACATATCTCCCTAGATCCACCTCGATCTAGAACAAAACATAACAGAATATAACGCTTTCCCTAAGCTCTAATCATTGAGTTTACTACTTAACAAGAGATGAGCAACATACCGTTTAAATATTGCTTTCTCTTGCCGTTGTCATCCTAGCTTCACTCCAGTGCTCCTGTGATATTGGATCTACAAGGGAACACAAGCCAACGAAAGTGAAAACAATATAACATACTCAAAGAGAACCTATGTATGTGATCAATGAATCATACAATAAAACAAGATAAGTTTTATGGGAAAGAAATGTATCACTGAATTATATTAAAGTGAAAGTGGAGATTACAACCAAAGCCTTGATGTTGCAAGGTCCCCTTCCGATGACCATTTGCTCCAACACACACAATTGATCCAATCTTGAATGAAGAAGATCTACAATGACTTGATGAACTAAAATGAGGCTCTCAAGAATGATCCAATCCAAAATTCTCCATACAATCTTAGCCTTACTCAACCTTTCTGAACTTATTTGAACTTATCATTTTCCATGAGAAATCCCTCTTTATATAAGGGAGAGAGAGATGGTTAAATAGATTAGGATAATCCCACCAAATCAGAGAAGCGAGTATTATCCCAACCATACAGATGCCACCTCACCTTCTAGAAGATCCCCTTCTAGAAATTATGTGAATATTAACCTTTTCTTAGTCTCTTGACATCGTTGCACCCTATCTGTGGAGTAGCCTGCGGAGATGTCGCACCCCAGCTTTAGGGCATAGGGTGATGATCAGGCATCGTCGCACCATAGCTATAGTGCAGCCTGCGACGACCCTCCTTAATAGGATTTTTAGAAAGAGAAAGCCAACCACTTTCCTCATGGAAAAAGGCTCTTTTTTGGGAACATTAACACATGTTATCAATAGATCACTATGATGACCAAAATAATGTGTAACACATATAGGAATTATGACGCCTCAATCAAGATCATGTACAAGAAGTAATCATTTTGAAAAGTACCAAAGGTAAATTAGAGGAATGCCTTAGTGAATAACAAGTTTTTGCCTATTCTAGTCCTACAAAGTATAATAAATTTATGAAATGTTGGATGCATCATATTAATGACCTTGAAGAAAAGATCCTGGACAGGTTAAAGTAACAAGATGCAATGCTTGTCTGTTTTCTTATTGATGCATCTGCTTTTGCATCTATTCCTCTTATTGTTCAATTAAAAGGAAAGAGAAGGACAAAGTATTGGAATCTTTTGGTGCCACTTCTTGTAAGATCCTTTACTAAACTTCAAAGTTAAATAGTAAATTTTAATCTAAATTACTTTTCTTTTCAGAAAGAATCCTTATGAACAATTTTATGTCGTCACATCTAATTTCTATTTCTGTTTTGCATAACAACAGATTTATATAATTTATTTATGTTTAAGTTCTAGCAATTAATCAGTTTAAACATCAAATTCTAAAATTTTACAGTCCACAATAATCATAAATAATCATAGCTTGAACTACACAACATAATACACATTTTCCATACATAAATTCATATGTAACTTTCATCCTTAACAAAGTAATATTGGAAAAATACCTCTTGAAGGAGAAGTGTGTCCCTTTCTTTCTTGTTGTTACAAACTACATGCGGCCTTTGGCTGAGATCTTTTTTCCTCTCAGTCTCCCGGCTCCGGAACCCTTGGGTTTCACGTATGAGCAAATCCCCGACAACCTGGGGTGACCCCTGTGTGAGACCTTGAGCTCCTCAACAAACCTGACAAGCTCCTCCATGAAACCACTACCCAATCTTTTTTTTTTTCAAACAAAGCCCGGCCTCCCCCAAAATAATGTTCCCACCTTGCCTTATCCTCCCTTCCAATCATTCACCACCTTCTTCCCTCATTTAATTTTCACTTCACCCTTCCTCAATTAGGTGTCAACCACTTTATCCCTTTTTCATTAATGGGTTGATCTTCGGATACAAAATAATAATTAATAATTTATTAAAACTAGATTTTATCAAACAAATATGTAATCATTAAATTAATTAATTAGTTAATTAAACCAACTCACATTCAACAAATATTGCTTGGACAATTATTATTTATTTTATTTAAATAATATATTTTTTTTTTAATTAATTTATTAATTTAATGATTAAATACTTAGGGTTGTTATTCTCCACCCTTGAGGAAGCAGATCTAGAAGTTAAAGTATTTTATGATATAAGGAAAAAGACACATGGTTCACACATTCATATCAATAATAACATTATCAATAAATGAGCCAAAGAAAATTCCATGCATACTAGTGCATCTTAAGAAATGCATAATGTAGCTGGTATACAGAATCTGTGCATGTACAATAACAATAACTATCCTCTAGTAATTTTGTGCCATCCAATCCAATCAACAAGACTATTCAGTTTATAAAAGAAAATAAACCAATCAAATGTTTGTGAATCCCTTAATTACAATAATCAAGATCAACAATTTTGGCTGAATGGTGGTTTAGTAAGTAGTGAATATACATGCACATTTTCTTTTAGGAAGGAAGAAGCTCAATGATTCCACCATAAGACAAATCTCATACACTCTCAACTATTTCTCTCATCCTTCTCCCTCCTAACACTTCCATCTTCCATTCCTATCCTTCACTCTGTTTGGACTATCTTGGGCGTCCAAATGACCTAACTCCAAATAGAACCCGTAAGTGGAAGTGTCACTATCTTGACCAAGCTTCCCCAAGTGATTGGCCGGTCACGTCATCACACGTCTAGGGGCATGGTAACACAGATCTCCATGACTCGGGTTTAGGAGGATACGGTGAGAATGCCTCCACCCTCCTAATGGGACTGGTCCACACCACAATGGGCTCGGTGGCACGTGTTCAGGAATTTTCATCGTTTATTGAGTTTTTGGCAGTCTCATCTTTTTGAAATCACCCCGTCTTTGGTCCATTTATCATAGCAATGCATTCAAACAAATATAATTTCAAATACAAGATTCATACCATATTGTTTCTCGGTCGATTGGTCATGACATCCACTTCATTATCATTATCCCTTGGCAATTTCATATCCCAATGACTGCATATTAGTATGTAACACAAGCTCATACATCTGTGCATTATCATCATGTAATTGCATACAACCATAATTTCAATTCGGTATCACGTGCCAACAACAACAACATCAAAGTTTTCAAGTTAAATAGATCTCATAATGTCCCATAAATCAATTAAGTGCCCATGGAATTATCATTTACATAATAGATTGCATCATATCAACATCATTCAAATAGCATTTAAACCTTCATAGGATTCTTATTCACATAGTATATCTCATCATATCCTTCATCATCAATAACATCTAAACATTCATAAATTTTGCATTCACATAATTAGATCGCATCATATCCATCATCATCAATAACGTTTAAACATTCATAGAATTTACATTCACATAGTAGTCGCATCATCCTCCATCATCATTCAATAACATTTAAACATTCATCTGGGTTTCTACATCTTAGTTCAAGTGTATCATTAATAGTTTCCTTTGTGAATAATAAAAAAAAGTGATTAGGCCTCGGGTAATCCTGGTTATCTAAGTCAAAATGTGGTGTACATACGCAACCTCCGAGAAACATATTCTTGAGTGGTCAAAAAAGTGAGGGATAAACTCGTCATAGTGTCTTGGCATCTTCCGAAGTAGTATATCTTGGACTATACTTGTCCCCTTGGACCTTAACTTGATCTACCAGATGGTTTCTGAGTTGTCGTACTCTATGGTCCAATATGCGTATTGGTTCTACCATGAGGGTTCCCTTGTTCGATACCTGCAATTCCTTTTTATTTAGTTTATGTGATTCATCAACAACATAATGGCATAGAGCGGTCATGAAAAACATTATGAGTTTTATGCAAGTGGGGTAGTGATGCAGACGATAGGCAGCGAAAGGTCCAATTTTCTCTTGGATTTTCAAAGGGTCCTATAAATCGGGAACAACTTTGTCCCATTCTTGAACCGAATGGTACTCTTATTGAGCCTGATACGAATGAAAACCTAAACTCCCACTTTATAAATTTGGTCAATCCTATGTGCATCAACAAAAATTTTGGTTCTATCATGTGCTTCCTTTAACCACTACCTAATTTGAATCCTTTGTTCCTCCATCTCTTGAATCAATTCTGGCCCCAATTTGTTATAGGTCTTCTAACCTCTCCCAACTCAATGACATTCTTCACGACCTTCCATACAGAGCTTAGGTAGGAATTTGGCATTACGATGGAGCTATGGAAGCTGTTATTATAGGCAAACTCTACCAAAGTAGGTACTTCTCCCCAATGGGTTTGATTATCCATAACATACATCTAAGCATGTCTTCCATAACTTGATTTACTCTCTGGTTTACCCATACACATTTGAGGATGATAAGTTGTATAGGATTCAACTAAGTCTAGCGTTGATTGCAAGCTTGTCCAAGGCCTAGAAGTGAATATGGAGTCCCCTATCTGCGAAATTATCTTCATTATCCATGCAAACGGATGACCTCCACTTACAAACATGTGTGCCACATAGGTGACATCATAAGTGTCTCTAACCGAATAAAATGAGCAACAGTTAACTATTATCTAGGGCTCAGGTGTGTCATGAGATGTAACCCAAAACAAAATCCATGAAATGACTTCCCACTTGGACATAGGAACATCATGTGGTTGTAGGAGACCTATAGGGTGATGGTGGTGAAGTTCCCTTGTTGACCTCTAGGAACTTGGCGGCCGAAATGGAATCTCGGCGCTTCATTTCCTCTACCAGGATGAAAGAGCTTCCCCTCGTAATAAGTGCATTTTCTTCACACTGGATGCACACAATAAAGAGTGCTCTGCTCCAGTTCGCCGGTGTGATTCTTTGAATATCCCCATCTTCAGGGATACACATCCTTCCTCGATATCTTAATAGTCGATCTGCTTCCAGGTTATATCCTTCATACTTCGGATCCAGCTGCCTCCCGCTCTAGAGGTTTGATGTAACCTTTAAATACCAATTGTTTCCATGGAGTTAAGTCCTTTACCACGTTCCTCAGTTGACTTTTAAGGGTACCAAGGAGAAGACATGCAATCTCCTGCTAAAGGCATCCGTGACCACATTCTCTTTTCCCATGATATATGAAATACCAAATGCGTACTCACTCATGAACTCCTCCATACAGCAAATGACATTGGTCCCTTTGAGTGAAGAGATGTTTTAAACTTTGATGTTCCGTTTTGAGCTCCAAGTTTCTCCTACTGAATAGTGCCTCAAAGTTTCAGAGCTACCATTACAGATGCCAAATATAAACCATGAGTAGCGTAAAGTTCCTCACGTTTCTTCAACTTCCTTGGCGCATAATATATCACTCCTCCGTGCATTAGCCCCAACCCTTTCTTTAGGGCATCCGAATATGGTAGCAGTCCTTTCCATATCACGACACTCGTGGTGGTGCAGTAGTTAGTAAACTTTTAAGCTCGATGAATGCAACATCAAATTATTTTGTCCATTCATAACTGACCCCCTTACGCTGCAAAGTGGTGATGAGTTTTGCTATTTTAGAGAACCCTTCACAAATCTCTAATAATAACACCATGGCATACGAGCTTCTTACCTCATGAGCATTTTTGGCCCTCCATAATAGCCTTTACCTTTCCTTGGTCCAAAAATATTCCTTCACCCGAAATGATATAACCTAAATAGTGGATTTATTTATGGAAGAAAGAACAGTTCGACAAATTTCCATACAATTTGATCTCTCTAAGGAAAGACAACACCACTCGCAATTGTTCCTCGTGTTGTCTTTCATTCTGGAATAGATGAGGATATCATCTAGAAGACTTGTACAAAAGTGATCTAGTATTTCAGGCTACACCATTCAGGGCTCATGAATGCATTTGGAGTAGGTAGTCAAGGAAAGGTACTACCATGACACCAAATGATTCCCAAACCCAGTTGAAAGCGTTTCAGAATATCTGTACTTAATCCTTAATAGGTGATACCCTGATCGCAAATAAATATTTGAGAATCGTTGCTCCTTTAATTTGATCGAAGAGATCATCTATCTATGGAATTGGGTACCTATTTTCTTGTAACGGTTCAAGTCTGTAATCTATACAGTCACCAAAGAACCATCCTTCTTCTTCACAAAAATTAGTACCCCAAGGTGGACACTAGGCCTTATTAGCCCTAAGTCCAATAACTCTTTCAACTATTTTTGCAATTCACAAAGTTCTGGTACTATCATCCGATGTGGAGTCTTAGAAATTGGTTCTGAATCAAGTTTTAGCTCAATAGTAAAAATCAATCTCCCTATCAGGAGGTAACCCTAGAAACTCACTTGGAAAAACATCTTCGCTTCGACAACAGATGCCCAGTCGGAGGTCCTCTCTCATTTCCTTTGCTTCCACGACATAGAATTAGACACCCTTTCCCCATGCCGGCAACAACTATGGTTGAGATAAACATGGGGCACCTTTCTCGTACGCAGTGGATCTCTCTTGGCCTTCAGCCTTCATCGTCAACACAAGCCTTTGCGAATAATATACAATGGCATGATGAAGCTGTAGTCAATTTCAATGATTAGGTCATGCATCGAGGAAGCGATTGATGTATATCACCGCTAACGCAGTGATGCATGTCTACTAGACCATTATCAACAGTATGTCCTACTGCTTTTTTTTTCCCGAAGCCATCTCGACTTGTTTAAATGCATAGGTACTGGTAGAACAGCCTCTTTTCTAATGCGGATGGTGGAATGAAACTATCTGGCACAGATCAAATAAAATTTTAACATTGAAGTTTAGTACTTGATGACTCCACCATAGTGGATTTATGTTCTGTCTGGCGGTTATTAACTGTCGCATAAATCTGGTGGTTTCCGCTACTCTCCCAGGCCTTTCGCTCTCTATGCACAAATCCGCTTTAATGCGGGCAGTCACGTTGGTAATGGGTCCCCCCGCACCCCCAACAAGTAAAACGAGATTGAACCTATGCACTGCTCTGTGAATGCCTCTGAAATGAGTTCCTTCCACAGACCCTCCCTACTAGTTGCTCTGAGATGATCCGTGGCTTTCACGTGTGGATTTGGTGATGAATGGGATCTTTTGCTTTTCATGCCATTGAAATACATGTAGCGGCGTGTCATGATGCGACTCTATTACCATGTGGAGTAGTCAGAGCTCCCACTCCTGGAGAAGGTCCTGGGGCCCACGAATCCGGGATGTTGTGGAAAGTTTGATCTCATACCTCCGTTTAGGCCCATGTGTTCCTCAGCATGGCGGTCATTTACATTTACTTCCGCTCTGAGGCGGTTTCATCACACCGTAAGCCCGCCCATTAGGGTTTAACCGATAGACAAAGCGTTCTGCTTGTAGTTGGTCATTATCCATGTATGAAACATACTTCACCAACTCCATGAACACGATCTTGTACTCTTCCCGCGGTCATACCTATACTAAAACATGGTGGCTCCACATTGTTCCTCGTGGTAAGATGGTAGATATTTCGCTCCGGAACCTTTCCTCAAAATTTCCCAAGAGACGGTGTATGGGTTAAGGTCAAACTGCCTCTCCAAGTTACCCCACCAACTCAAGGCATTGTCCCTTAACTGAAATATTTTTATCTTCACCTTTGATGTGGAAACATAGTATCTTAAGGTGAAACATCATGTCATCCCTTAGCCATGCTTACTGCGTTCACTGGCATGACCCCTGGCGAACTATGGAAGTTTGATCTTCTTCAGTTCTCTAGTGATATCATCGGGTGGAGGCCCTCCCCCTAAATCCATGGATGCTTCAAGATTACCCATTCAATATGGTGGGGGATCCACTCGATCCACAACTGATGCTCCTTTAAAGTCTCATTTATGGCCTCCAAAGCGTGCAGTATGAGAGCTAATTAGGAAGGCGATGGTGGTGGCGGCATTGGTGGTCCCTGCGATAATGCCCCTCTGCCTTGATTTCCTGAAGTCTAACCATCACCGTATAATTGATCTACATCAACCAAATTTTACTCGGGGAGAGTCTAAGAAATTCACATTCTTAATAAACTTAAGAAAGCGAAGTTTGGTAAGTTTTTTTACTTGTTTAGCAAAATGACGTTACTCTCTTTAGAAGTGGCTAGGACATGGTGTACCTAAGCTTGATGTTTCACCCTAGGGAAACTACTAACCAACTCTCTTGCATGTGATCAACACAATTAACCTATCAATACTATCATGATGTAGTGGTGTATGGTCTTTGGTGAAAGCTCTATATTCGGTGGATAGATGCGTCGATTCAAAACTGTCATCCAACGAAATTTAATCAATAAAAATAAATAAATTTATTAGTATCATAATCCCATGTTAATCATTAAATATTATTTTAATTGTTAATGCCTACACAACTAATTAATTAATCAATCAATTACTAATTAATCAATTCTCTTATTAAAATTTGAAATAAAATTAAAATTTGTGATTAATTATTTAAAAATGAAAAAAATTAAAATTAAAATTAATAAAAGAAAATAAATAAACTAATTAAACATAATTATAGATTTTAATCGCCAATACAACTTATAAAATAAATAAAATAATAAAATTAATAAATAAAAAATTAAAATTAAACAAATAAATAAAAAGAAACTTTGAAGTAGAGACGCATGAAGCTTGCGATGCCCTTCGAACTCTTGTACCCCTGAAACCCTAATCCTCATACTTTGATCGTTTCTCATCCCTTCTGGACCATGCTTTGCCTCATGGTGGAGGTTGAGGTTCATTTTCATTGTTATGCTTTTTGTTTCCAGAAAATGCATGGTTGGAGGTCTTCAAGCCCGAGAAAGCTAGCCAAGTCTCTTATGACTTCCTTATCTATTTTTTTTTCACTTCTTCTTTATTCTTATATTATCTCTCGGATTTTTGTGGCCTACCATTTTGGTGTTGTTTTTCAGGTTCTTGGCTTGGTTTGGGCACCAACTTGGCTACCGGTCACGGGTTCAAAGTACTTCAGGACCAACTCATTATTTTTTTGAGCTGGGCATGTGTGTAATATATTTGTGCATTGAGCAAGAATATTATATGGGCTCTCCTCCCTCGACTTGTCCTGAAGCTTGGCGCTTGGTCATGGGTTTTCAATACTCGGTATGTTGTGTGCGTTGGTATATTGGTTTGTTGTTTTTTGATCGTGAGTGCATTGTTTTTTGGCTCGATGGGCTCCTCTCTGGTGGCTGATTGGTGTAGTGTTTTGATGTGGCTCTTGTTCGAGGTACTTGGAAGCTTAATGTGGAAACTTAGCTCGAAAGCTTGGCACTGCCTTCGGTCTCTGTTGTCTTGTGTGTTGGGATGCATGTGCTAACTCGTTTTTATATATACACGGTGCATAGTGAATGAAATATATGAATCAAGGGTTCCATCAGTGGTTCTCTCACGGTGTCTTGATTACTCGGTACAAATTTCCTTATAGTTGATCTTTAATAGTCTTGGCCGGGTAGTTGGTGCTCAATATTTGGTGTAGCTCCCGAGTGCGCTTTGAAAATGAATTGGAGATTGACCTGAAGAGCCAATATTTTATAATTCCCTATTAGGATCTTTCTCCATCTTGACTTTGTATTAAATCATTTAAGCAGTTCCTATTTTTACTGGTTTTAGCTAACCTTGGTGATATGTGCGGTGGTTATTAACTAGACATTGAATCTTGGCTATAGATGTGTCCCTCGGCCAATATTTTCTGTAGTACTTTTTTGGCTTGTGCATTGATCTTGAGTCGTTATTAATGCGTTATACTCTTAAGTAGACAATTTGCTAGACGTATATCTGGTGTAATCAACACTTGTGATATAGGTTGGGTGTTTGGTATTGAATCGTGGAATTTTATGCAATAGTTAGGGTTTGGGTCTCTGGCCTATATATATATATATATATATATATATATATATATATATATATATATATATATATATTTATATATATATATATATATATATATATATATATATATAGTTATAATACATATATTTTATATATTTATTCATATATGGTTATGTGTGTGTGTATATATATGAGAGAGAAAGTCATGGGTAAATTAGTATATACATATATATATATTTTGTTTATTAATTGTTATTTATTGGTAGAGATGTTAAAAATTCACTTAATACTTCCTTGTGTAGAATATTATACTATTTTACTTTCATTGTGCATAATGTTTATATATATAGATCCGTATATAAAAAAACATTTGTGGGCTTGGCTTGCAGGTTACGTGGAGATGGAGGTGGAGCTTGGCCCTCGGACTGATTATATATATCTAATTAAAAGGTTTTAGGGCCCCTCTTTCCCAAAGTTTTTAGGTTTAGAGGTTTTGAGTTACAATATATGTTACCCTAAACAATTTGATAGGGGTTTCAATATAACTTCAGAAGTTTTTAATTTCATGGTTGGAACAGTTCCATTTCTGAACTTTCCTTCATATATGTGGGTAGATTAGGTAGGCCCTGGTCCAGAGTTTTTAGGCAGGACTCGATACCATGTAAGATCCTTTACTAAACTTCAAAGTTAAATGATGAAAATTTTAATCTAAGTACTTTTCTTTCAGGAAATAATCTTATGGTTTCAGTTTATGTAAGTAACATATAATTTCATTTTACGTTTTTCATTACAACAGTTATATAATTTTTTTGTTTAAGTTCTAGCAATTAATCAATTTAAACATCAAATTCTAAAATTTCTGATCCATAGAATAATCATAAATAAATCATAAGCAGGACTACACAGCTTATACATTTTCCATACATAAATTCATATCCTAACTTTCATTCTGAACAAAATTTATATTGGAAAAATACCTCTTGAAGGAGAAGTATGTCCTTTTCTTTCTTGTTGTGTAGATTCTTGAAACTGAGGAAAAATTTGAATCTTTCCTCCCGTTGACTAGAGCCAGGCCTTGGCTCCCTAATCCAGGAGTCCTGCAGGTTTCACAGCCCTCGAGCCAAAATCCCGGCCAATTGCTTACATGACAGACCTTCAATAGGCTCCTCAACAAAACTACAACAAGCTCCTCCATGAAACCTCTACCCAATCTTTTTTTTCTCCAAACAAAGCCCGTCCTCCTCCAAAATAATGACCCCCCTTATCCTCACCCCTCCTCTCCTTTGCCTTTCCTCATTTAATTCTCAACTACTCTCCCTCAATTAGGTGTCAACCTCCTTATCCCCTTATCATTAAGGTGGTTGATCTTCTGATACAAAATAATAATTAATAATTTATTAAACTAGATTTTATTAAACAGATGTTTAATCATTAAATTAATTAATTAGTTAATTAAAACAATTCACATTCAACAAATATTTAGTGAGGACAATTAATTAATTAATTGTTAAACTAATATACATTAAACAATTATTTAAATATGACAATTGATTAAATACTTAGGATTGTTACACTTCTTCTCCTTGCAATGTTAGCTACTCATGGGCAGTCTTCTCATGAGTTTGAGAAGTATACTGGAGGGATTGGTACCAAATTTATTCTTTAAATAGGTTATGTTGGTGGTGGAATTGGCGTGCATGAACAAAGGATTATCTAAATTAATTAATTAGTTAATTAAACCAATTCACATTCAACAAATATTTAACCAGGACAATTAATTAATTAATTATTTAAACTAATATACATTAAACAATTATTTAAACCATGACAATTGATTAAATACTTAGGGTTGTTACACTTCTTCTCATGCAATGTTAGCTACTCATGGGCAGTCTTCTCATGAGTTTGAGAAGTATACTGGAGGGATTGGTACCAAATTTATTCTTTAAATAGGTTATGTTGGTGGTGGAATTGGTGCGCATTAAAAAAGGATTATCAATCCTATTCTACTTGAGATGAGATTAGTCCAAATAGGCATTATATATATTGAGATTGCATTTCTAGATTTAAGGCCCTATGCACTCTCAACTATTTTTCTTTCACAAGAACTAGATCTTACATTTTTTGACGGTATGTAAGATCTTGAGTCCTTATCCTTTGTTGATTATTCTTCAATAGATCACTAGGAACTAGATCACATGCCTTCTATTTCATGAACACCAGATTCTATTTCATGAACTTTAGATTCTCTACCATTCACATCTGAATTGTATTAGCACCATAATCATTGTGATTGAAGGAATTATCTCTCTCTCTCTCTCTCTCTCTCTC
>SNQJ01S0019427.1:109333-132565 GCA_010110895.2 Picea sitchensis
ATGTAGATGCATTGTCTAATAGTTTTTCTACTAACTCCCAAAACATAAGTTTGTTATTTTTTTATTATAAGTATATATTTAATTTGTATGAGATATGCATTTTTAAATTCTCATATATGTTATGTTATTTATCTATATGTTCCAAATCCAATTCCTCCAACACTCATCCTTGATATTCCAATGTAGAGCCACATATAAAGCACAAGTAAATTAATGCACTTTTTTCAAAGCTTGTGAATTTATCATATGGGCTTTCATGATGACTCTTTATGTTATTAATAAGTACATGTACTCGAATTGCATGAATCAACTAAGAATTTATTGTCTTCTAAACATATTATATAGCTAACTAGAAATGTAGGTAAACCTCCTAGGTTTAAAAACTGGATGATATATGTAGAACATGCCTAGAAGAGTTGATGTTGCTCAAGAACCTTTTCTTGCAAATTGGAATCTCCATCAAGTAGTAAAGTAGTATATGTAAAGGTACATGGAGACATCGAGTTATTTGAATTATTTTGTGCAACATTCCTATGATATGAATTTGTGTTAATTTGTGAATATATAAATACAATGTAATCATGGATGTTTTTTATAATTACAATGTATGTTTGCTCATGTATTGTTTTAAACAATAATATTACCCCTAATCCCAATTTGCAGGATGATAATGATGAAGTTGGTAATTTTTATAATATTGTAACCAACCCTCTTCAATTTCATTACTCTATTATTCATTAGAGGGAGAGAAATAGGTATAGGGAACATGTTTAAGTGGAAGAGTATGATGAATTTTTGAATGCACAACCCTTACAACTTCCACTTCCTAATTTCAAACCACTATGTGTGATAATGATGAATCAAGTGGTAATGGTCGAGATATATGGGGATGACAATGTGAACATGCATTTTGCAGATGAGTGCCCACGTGAAATAGATGTTATAAATCAATTGTTACATGTTACTTATGAGAGGGGACACATCCATATAGGTGACCAACACATACCATATATGGTTGAAGGTCTAAACCATGGAATTGAACTAGAGCATTTGACGCATGCTACACAATCACCTCTTTTCCAAGAGACTAGTAAAGAAAGGTGTTGTAAGTTGTCTATTGTTCTAATTCTTTATAATTTGAAAGAAACATATGGATGGTGTCGAGTTCACAACACACCTTAAAAATAAATATTTTTTTGGGTACCACTTTTCTTTAAGCTTGGCAAATAGATTTTTTGCCTCTTAATTTTAATGATTTCTTGCATATCATTTAGTTATGAAAGTTTTTTTTTTCTTTTGAGTATTTTCCTTTGAGAAAATCAAAATTTTCCCCAAATAATTTTTTCTTAAAAAACCCGTTCAAAATTTTCTGTTACATTATCGCAAATATTTTCCTTTCTGTGTGACACAATTTTTTCCTTTACATGTCACAAATATTTTCCTTTCCTTGTGATATAAATTTTTCTTTCATGTATCACACATAAAAAAATTTTAGGTGCAATACATCGCGTCACAAGGAAGTTTTCTTATTTGCAATACATCGCACTGTTCAAAATTTTCATCATCGCGACAAAACGAAAACATCTTTATACTTATAATTCTTTTCAAAAAACTTGGCCAAAACTTCCTTTCGCATCTTCCAAAACTTTGTTTCTTTGCACCATTTCGCACCAAAAGTCACTTTACCTGTGATTCATCGCATCACAACAAATTTTAATTTCCTATGATGTATTGCACCTCATCTAGTTTTTGTCACAACATATTTCATATTCACAAAGTTCTCTCTCATGTGACACATTGCATCACTATAAATTTTTCTTTATCACAACAAAGGAAGACTTAGAAAAGTTTCCAATTTTTTTTCCAAAAATTATATTTCGCATCACCCAAAAGTTTTATCCCTTGAGATGTATCACATTCAAAGTTTGTTTCCCCACAAAATGACACATCACACAAAATATTATTTTCAAGCGACACAAAAGTTTCATCCATTGTGATGTATCACACTTGAATTTTCTTTCCCCGTGAAATGTCGCATTGCTTCAAATAATATTTCCATACAACATATCACATTATCTAAAATTTTCCTTTCATGTGACATATTGCATTGCACAAAATATTGTTTTTGCGCGATAGGAATTTTTCTCCTTCATGGTGTTTCACACCCATTTTTTTTTACTTGTGACAAAGGGTGTATTGCACATGATTTGAATAAGGGTGTGATAGAGATTGTATCACACATGATTGGAAGAAGGGTGTGACATAGGGTGTATTGTACCCAAAGATAAAAGAGCTATGACACAACACAAAACACATAATCTGTATTCACACATTTCCATATTTTCACGATAATGTTTGATCTCGATCTCCTTTTTAGGGATGCCTTATATAGTTGGAAAGGTCTCTCCGAGATCTAAAAATTTGTTGTTATAATGTTAGATGATTTGGCATTGTTTATTTCATATTTTTGAGGTAAATATATATTTTCATAACCCATGGAAGGAAATTAAAATTAGGAAAGTAAATTTGAATACCTCACTATAAAATCAAGACTTCAGTTCTAGCACTCCAAGTCTTCACTTAATCCTTTCAACTCTTGAATCACACAAGAAAAAACACTACAAGATAGGTATGTCAAAATGATACAAATGATCTAGTGACTAATTTTTTATACAAATACACTCTCCTCTCTTTATATAACATATGTGAGGGAGGCCAACAATAAAAAGTGGACTAATTTGACAAGAATCATAGTCTAAGACACTATAGTAGGTCCACATGAGGAGGAATCCTCTCCAAGGTGTACACACGTCACAAGGTGGTTGGACTCCACATCCCAAGTGGTGCACTCTCCAAKATAATGCTTCACATGTTAAACTATCCTCATCACAAGGTTGTATACTCTTCAAGACAAGATCCTAAGCTCTAGTGCTCCACCTCCACACATGTGTATTGGTTATGCAACAATTTAMAAGTGGTGCATCCTTCAAGCAAGATTCCCTCAAGTCAAGTGATCAACCTCGTAGAGTGTGCCATTATGTTTCGATGTTCCTAAAGATAAGCTCCCTTCCTCCTACTTATTAAAGGTCCTCCACAAGATAACTCCATATCCAATGCCAAGGACCCATCCTCCTTAACGAGAACACCATGTATAAGATGTTATTCCACAAAAGATAACTACCTCCATAACTAGTGTGCTTCCTATAGCACATACCTCATGGACAAGAATCCACCTATAGTAATCTCTCCAACTTTCAATCACCCAAAATAATCTAAGATACAACAAGGGGATAGTGTTTCATCATACGCCTCACATCACATGAAGTGCACCCATATCACGATATAAACACTTTTTGAGCAACCCAAATGACAACATAATTGCTACATTATTTTATACGTATCAAGGTAGGTTTGTTGAGTTTTCTAGCGATCTCCACACTTTGATATATGAAAATTTTCACATTTGTAACCAATCATGTATTCATTTAATTCTTAGGTATCCACTGGTTGTGAATATGGTGTATTTTTATATTTTATTCCAGAAATATTCCTTACCTCCATTCCATTAGACTGTCTTCTACCCATCATTAGAAGTGACAAAGGTACCTCTGCCACATTTACATTAATGGTAGGGCATCGAGAAGTTTTCATTTAATTGGTGATTCCTAACTATTTTTTGTGGTAACAAAGAAGCTATTATCCAAGCCACATAGTTTTACATATAGAAATTCAAGTGGGATTCATCCCTTGCCTCTTTTAGTTGCTAATGAGGTTTATTATTAATGATTTGAGAGAATTTTAATTACATTAATATGCTATAAAAGATTCTAGATAACAAGTATACCCACTTTTTGGGCCAAAATTGTGCATATTATTCTCTAAATATTTTTAGAAAATAGACATCCACGCTAAATCTAATAGGAAAGAGAAGACAGATTTAAACAAGAAAATTAATGACAAACACAGTACATAGAGATTTTACCCTGGAAACCCAAATGGAAAAACCAACATTCCTTGAGCATATTGATCTCTTGTTGTATTATTCATTTATAATAAAGAGTTACATGAATAACCTTGGTCTACACCTCAAAAAAAATCGCCATCATACTCTCTTGCATTACATAATAACAACCCTGCAACCAATTCAACTTACATCTACATGACCAACAACCTCTAAAGATTGATCTAAAGATTTATTAATGTAATACAATTACAACAAACCTTATTTATAGTCTTTACAACATGAAAAACCCTAAATCATGGTGCCCAAAAATAATTACAGGTCCACAAAGATCATTGGTTGCAAATCCCATGAATCTCAGGATTATTTTATAATTAACTTCAATCGGTTTAGTAATCAACCTCTAGCTTGTCTTCGGTCGTTTTCCACTCGACCTCTTATCGACCACTTCAAATTTGAATTTCCCATCAATCACTTCAACTTCCGACTTCTTAGTCAATCACTTTGACCTCAACTTAATCATCAACTCAACTTGACTCGTCGACCGACTTATCCCCAATTTATCCACCTCGACTAGACAATCAGATGATTGTTCTATCACTACAAAGAATATAAAAACCCAACATTCTCCCACTTGTTGTCTTATTCGCTGATACATGAGAACATGAACATATGTTCACTAACCCAAGGCAACAATTCCCATTTCTTCTCTACACCAAGAGAACTTCACAACACTCTCAGACTTGGTCAAAAAGTATGCATTTTTTTCCAACGTGTCTACTTTCCCTAGCAACACCTTGTTTCTTTCCACCATGTCTCTCACGAGATGGTATTTTACATCAATATTCTTCATCCTGAAATGGTATGCTAGGATCTTTGCAAGAAATATTGTGCTTCAACTATCATAGTTTATATTCATAGTTCTTTGCTCAAACCCAATCCTTGAACAAAAATGTTGCAACCATACTACTTATTTGCTTCCATGATTGTCTGCCATGTATTCAACTTTTGTTGTCGACAAGGCTACGACTGCTTGTCGCTTACTCATATAGTTGATTGCTCCATCGAACATTTTAAACACATATCCATTGGTTGAACTTCATTGATCCATATCTCTAGCCTAGGTGGTGTCAAAAAATCCATGTACATTTACTTCCCTATCAACTTCAAACTTCCCTTGGTAGAATATAGCATAATATTTTGTGCCACACAAATACCTGAATACTCTCTTGACAATCGTCCAATTCTCTTTTCCAGGTGTTGATATTTATCTTCTTAATACTCCCATTGCATGAACAATGTTTGGTCGAGCGTAGACCATCACATACATCATACTACCAACAACACGTGCACAAGGAACATGTGGCATGTCCTATATTTCTTCCCATGTCTTTGGACACTGTTCAACAATTAGTTTTGATTCCACTAGGATTGACACCTTAACATGTTTGCAATTATGCATGTTGAAACACTTCAATATTGTTTCAATATACTTCCTCTGGTTCAACCTAATATTTCTAACTACTCGATCTCTCTTGATTTCCATTCCCATAATGAATTTCGTTGCACCGGTATCCTTCATGTCAAACTTGGAGGATAGATGCTTCTTCACCTCCTTTATTGCATCCATGTTATTTCCGACCAGCAACATGTCATCGACATACAAAACTACATATATGAAATGGTGGCCTTTTTTCTTGGAATATACACAGTGATTAGCCTTGCTTCTTACAAATCCCAAACTAAGGATGTAGGTATCAAAATTCTTGTAGCACATCCTTGTCGATTGTTTTAGACCATGAAGGGATATTTTCAACTTTCACACTAGCTCTTTCTTTCCCTTTACTGCAAATCCTTCAAGTTGTTTCATGTAGATTTCTTCTTCTAGGTCCCCATGTAGGAACATTGTATTCACATATACTTTCTCTATTTCAAGATCAATTGTTGTATCTACAGACATTAGTACTCTAATGGAAGTTAATTTTTCAACATGGGAAAAAATATCATTGAAGTTGACTTCTTCGACTTAGTAATATCCTTTCACTATGAGTTGAGCTTTGAATTTCTCGACTTGACCTGTTGCATTCAACTTTTTCTTGAATACCCACTTGCTACCAGCCAGTTTTATTCCATTAGATAATTCAATGAAATCCCACGTCTCATTCTTGTGCAAGTATTCCATCTGTTTGACCATGGACTCCTTCTATAGTTTACCCTATGTCAATTCGACTACCTCTTTGATCGACTTGGGCTCCTTTCCAATGGTAGTTAACACAAATGTGGAACATAAATAGACCAGAATATACCTTTTAACTGGTTTTCTTATTCGTTTAGACCTCCTTACAACTAGATTGGGTTGTTCCACCTCTTCATCTGAATCATATTCTCCATTCCTCATGTGGATTCGAGTTGAATAAAACTGATGAAGGAGACATATTTACCAAATGCTTTGTCACGCCAAATGCCTCTGCCCATAATTTTCGTGTGAGTCCTGCACCACTAAGCATGTTCCTTACCATATGCATCGACATTTTTTTCATTCTCTCAGAAACTCCATTTTGTTGTGGGGTATATAGTGTGGTATTTTTGTGTGCTATGTCACACTTCTTGCAGAATTGTTCAAAGTCCTTTTGACATAATTCACCACCATTGTCAGTTCTCAACACCTTGATCTTCTTATCTGTCTAGTTTTCCACAAGAGATTTAAAATCTTTGAATTTCTTGAAGACCTGTGATTTCTTCCTCGGGAATATATCTATGTCTTCCTGGAGAAATTGTCTATGAAGGAGACATAATATAGGGACCCACCAAGTGAAGGGACTGTTACAGACCCAAACACATCACTATTAACTAATTCTAGAATCCCTTTTGCCTTTGTAATTCCAAATGGGATCCTAAATCGATTTTGTTTTCCATATATGCAATGTTCAGAAAAATCAACTTCCAAATTAAAATCAGGAAAACATTCAACCATACCTTAGTTGTGCATAGCTCAAAGTCATTTTTATCCAATGTGTCCCATCCTCTGGTGCCATAACATGGTCGAGTTGACTTGACGAAGAAAATTTGATTTAGTTTGTATCGACTAAGTTATCCTGAGTTGAGTTGAGTTGACTTCAGGAACAACATTTTTGTTACATCCATTCGAGTCTACATTCCCTAAAAACTTGTATATGGTTACAATCCAAACTCCTTTCATTAAGACCATTGCACTCCTTACCATTTTTCACATATCCTTCTGAAATAGAGTGTGCACTCCCGCATCACTAATATTATTGATAGATGATACATGTTTCTTTCCAAACCTGAAATATGTAGCACACGTGGAAGGGTTCTACTCTCCCCATCCTGTAGTATCAATTAGACTCTTCCATGTCCAAAATTTTTGGTTTTTGAGTCATCCCCCAAGAACATATTTCCCCCTTCATATCTCTCATATTCGTAGAACCATTCTCTGTGAGGTGTCATATGAAAGGACACTCCTGAGTCGATCAAACAAATATCCTAATCCTACTATGTACTAGTCGATGCAAGATACACATTGCTTCCTTTATATGGAGTAGTCTTTCTCTCAGTCAAATACTTCTCGTCGGATACTATACCGAATTTTATCGACTTCAACTTGTAGTCCTTTTTGTAATTTCCAGCTCTACCAAATTTCCATCATCTTCTCGCCGGCTAAACTAGGGATTTAGATCTACCCTTCATCTTAGAAGTTCTACCAAATAATTTTCCTTTATCTCTGTTAATCGATCGACCTCTCACCATTAAACCATCTTTGGTTGATCCTTCCATGTTCTTCTGTCTCATTTCTTCTGATAATAGAGATGAAACCACATCTTCTAGCACTAATGTGGTTGAATCACTCCCTATATCCATGAATAAGCTATCCTAGGAGTCTGACAAAGAACATAATAGGATAATACATTTCTCTTCCTCTGTGATTTTAATATCCATAAATGATAACTGGATTATTACAATATTGAATGCATTCGGATGATCGGTTACTGAGCTCCCATCACTCATCCTCAAAAGATACAATTTCTNCAAAGAACATAATAGGATAATACATTTCTCTTCCTCTGTGATTTTAATATCCATAAATGATAACTGGATTATTACAATATTGAATGCATTCGGATGATCGGTTACTGAGCTCCCATCACTCATCCTCAAAAGATACAATTTCTTCTAAAGGAACAACTTGTTTACAAGGGATTTCGATTGGTACAAGCTTCCCGATTTGTCCCATAGTTTCTTGGCTGAGTCTTCACCTAAGACATTCAACAACATCAAATCCGCAAGACAAAGTTGAATCATACTATGTTCCCTTCTTTCGAGTTTCTCCTAGTCGTCCCTTGACATACTTGTCAGAATGGTACATGGACATAACACTGCCTATTGTTCTTTATCTACAAGGAGATCTTCAATTTTAAGCTTCCAAAGCTCAAAAATATGGCTATTGATTTTTTTGATCTCTATCATCCAACTGCTTTCCATTATTTCAAGTAAAACTTTAAAGATCCATGACTTACAACTCTCACTAGACCTAGGGTTTATCTTAGATCCAAGATCTACTCATGTTAGCTTCGATACCACAAGTATTAGAATGAATTAGCTTGGCTCTGATACCACATGTTAAGAAATAGACATCCACACTAAACCTAATAGGAAGAAGAAGACATATTTAAACAAGAAAATAAATGACAAACACGGTACACAGAGATTTTACCCTAGAAACCCAAACGAGAAAACCAACATTTCTTGAGCATCTTTCTCTCTTGTTGTCTTATTCATTCAAAATAAAGAGTTACAAGACTAACCTTGTTCTGCACCTAAGACACAATTTCCATCATTCAAAGCTCTCTTGCATTACACAAGAACAACCCCGCAGCCAATTCAAATTACATCTACATGACTAGGAACCTCTAAATATTGATTGGCGTAATACAATTACAACATGCCTTATTTATAGTCTTTACAAAATGAAACAACCTAAATCATGGTGCCCAAAAACGGTTACAGATCCATGCATATGATTGGATGAAAATATCGTGAATCTCAAGATTTTGTTCTAGTGGACTTTAGTTGGTTTACTAGTTGACTACCAGTCGACCTCTAGTCGGTATTCAATCAGTTTCCACTTGACTTCTTGTCAAGCTCCTATCATCCACTTTGACTTTGACTATCCTGTCGATCACTTCAACTTCCGGCTTCTTGATTGATCACTTCAACCTCAACTTAACCATCAACTTGACTTGACTTGTCGATCGACTTATCCCCAATTGATCCACCTTGACTAGAAAGTTGGATGACTATTTTATCACTGCAAAGAATATAACAACCCAAAAAATATCCTACAAATGATTCAAACCAATCCCATTATGATCCCAAGATTCAACTCCTTTATCTCATAACCTTCCTTCATTTCCCTCATGGTAGTCCACACATTGAGCCAACTAGTAAGGTAGTTGGGGTAAGATTTAATGAAATATGGTACCATATTTCAACACCATAGTTATGTTCCTCTTGAGATATTAAACAAATTCATAATGGTTTTGATTAATATTGGTAGCTTTACCCTTATCCAAGGTTCCCATGCAGATTTTTCTTAGGGTCGTATGCTTTTGTCATGACAATTATAAAATTAGGTATCATTTCTAATCTAGGGATATGATCAACTTGGAACACCCCTAATAATATTGTTGGTTCCTTACAACCCTCCTTTTTTATGGTACCTCTATATCACTTCTCATCATCCATGTTATTCTTTCTATCAAATATTGCCATGTTTCAATTTAGAGAATTTCCAAACTTTATCTCATTTACTCGAACACACTATGTTCGTTTCTTGTGTTCTACAAATTCTCTAAGTAACGAATTTGTTAAGTGTTTTTCTACTTAACCTTTCAATTTACTTTGTCATCTTTATATTTATGATTTCTATACCTTGGATACCTATCTAGCAAGTTCATGTTTTTAAATATACCATCTACATATCTTATTATCTTTATCATGTTTCTTTTTGTGGTTGTGTGCCTTTATCATAAATACTCTTTATTTGACATCCTTTCTTATTATTATTATAGATATTATCAATATTCTTACATTTTACCTTCATTGTAACTTTTTAGGTATATATTCATCTGGAAATTTTTTATATCTCCATTCATTTTATATATCTCTTTTGATACTTTTGTATTCAAGTAACTCAAACCAAGTCTTGAAACCCCCCTCCCCAATGACCTCAAGCCCCCTTCATAACTAAGGTAGAATCCAAAGGGACTCATAGAGAACAACTAATTAAAGTATGTCATAGTTATTTTATGCATTAGCTTATCTCTTGATTCAATCCCATTTTGTCTTCAATATAATAATTCCTTACATTGCCATTTCCTACTAGCTTCTTAATTTGTAATAGTTCCCATCAAGCATATATTTGATTTCCATACTTAGTTCTATTTGTTTTTGTTGATTCATTTGAATACCTTCCATTAATATTATGGTGCACTTACCTTGCATCATTTATTTAATGTACTATTTGAGGTATTTTTTCAATGATGGTTCTGTGAACCTTTTTTTCAATTTTTGAGGCTAATCTCTTCCACACCAAAGAGAATTTCATTAGGGTTTTCATCGACCTTACTTCATGGGAATAATGGCTTCCTTGCCAAAGTGTAGCTTAAATGATGTATTCCATGACCCTTTCCTCCATGCAATCCTATAGGCCCAAGGTTTTCCTAAATCATATCACCCTACTTTGATCTTTGTAGGCCACAAACCTTTTTTACTATTTCCATTAATAACGTATTGATGTTTTTCTCCTACCCATTTACTCTAGGCTAGTAAGGGATACTTTTATGATGTATAACATCGAGAATTTGAATTTTCATTGAGTATTTAATCACATTTGTAGTAAAGTGAGTACCTTAGTCTAATGTGATCTAGATCGTGCATCCAAACCTGCAAAACACTAGTTTAAACAATAACTTTTTAGTCTCCATTGTTGTAGATGGTTTATATCCCTAGCTTCTATCAATTCTATAAATATGTATGATGCCACAATTACGTACTTGGATTGAGTTATTGTAGAAATGATCAAATAAGTATTATCTCTCAATGCTTAAAAGGTTACATTGGTAAGATGGGGTATAGTTCATGGAAGTCTCTTATTTGAGGCTTATTTCTTAATTTTTAGTATTTCTCACATTTATCCACTTTCTAAAAGAAATTATAGAATACAATATGACACCATAAACCTTTACACATAATCTTTGGTGTTGTCCTAGTTATTGTAAAGTGACCACCTACCACTCCATAGTGAGATCCATGTAAAAATTGTTTAGTCTATGATGGATGAACACATATCCTTAGAATTCCATCAATTCCTCTCATTTATAGGATACTTTTTTTCTACATTGAATCTTATTTCTTTTTGTATAAGCATTCATTCTTTGGGGTGCATTTTCCATTTTGAAGGAAATACTTGACATCTTCCAAAAATCTTTGATGTTGCTTGGATTTGGAATAAGTTTGCATTTGGGAAATCTCCTACCCCTTTCTTCTCCTATTTTCCATTGTTTATTCTAGAAAGGTGATTTGGATCCACGTGAAGTTTTCCATTTTTTATAATTATCTCAAAATCATATTCTTGTAAAAATATTAACCATATACTCAATATTTTAGATAAGATTGCCTTTTTTTCTATATACTTCAAGGATTGATGAAGTACATGGAGGTTGAAAACATTAGACACAAATTAATTCTTGAATTGTTGTAATGCATAGACCATACTTAGAGATTCCCTCTTGTGGTATAGTAGTTATTTTTGCAAGTACTAGCATCCTACTAGCAAAATATATTGGGTGATCCAACCCTTTTTCTCCCATTTGTGCTAATAAAAGTCCCATTATACTCATGATTTATCCACTTGTAATAAAATTCCTATCATACTCTCAATGCATCCACTTGTACATGAAAGGGTTTGTTCCAATAATGGAGTTTTAATCTAGGTGCAATGATGATATTATCATCAAAGTCCCAAAGATTTCTTAACATTCCTCTTTCCAATGAAATAGTGTTTTTTTTCCAACAATTTTCTCCATGGTGTATGTTATCTTGGGATAGTCCTTGACATTTTTATGATAATATCCAATATACCTGAAAAGGACTTGATCTTGGATGGATTATTTGGTAGTTTGGAAATCACACACACACACACACACACACACACACACACACACACACACACATATTCCTTGGAGATGATGTGGCCTAATAGTTGATCAAATGAATGCAAAAAATAGACCTTTCAAGGGTTCACAAAAACTCTTAACATTAGGGTTGAAAGAAATTTTTCAATATACCTGAAAAGGACTTGATATTGGATGGACTAGTTGGTAGTTTGGAAGGCATTATTAACTTTACCATATCTAGATTTACCATCATACATTCCTTGGAGATGATGTGGCCTAATAGTTTATCAAATGGATGGAATAAATAGACCTTTTGAGGGTTGGCATAAACTCTTAGCATTAGGGTTGAAAGTATTTTTTTTGGTTCTTTGCATCTGCTTAGCATCATTTTAAGATACAAAATGTTATTGTTTAGACAAGTGAATAGATCCCAAGTTGGTCTCGATATTGAAATGTTATTTATTCCTCAAGTTGTGGTAGAATTTGGCTCGCAAGTTAACATTATACCTAATAAGACTTAAATTTAGATGGGTGGATCAAATCTATCAAGGTTGAATAACACATTAATGTTGTCGATTAACACTTTGGAACCATTCAAAGTTTTAAAAGGCGTAAAATTAGGCTTATAAGATTGACCATATTTGTCAACTTCACAATAATCAACTTTGTCCTGATAAAGATGCATATACTACTCTCAATTAAGAGTTTTTTTGGGGTAAGAGAGAGAGAGAGAGAGAGAGAGAGAGAGAGATTCTTACTCTATGGATAAGGACAACATGACATTCTGAGAAAATAATAAGAAATAAATTGGTATTATTTTCCTAAATAATAAATAAACATGGTAAGATCCATGGAATGAAATAGAAATGTGACAAAAACTAATTTTTTTATTAAAAATTGAAAAATTATACATTTAAATGAGTGTATGTTGACATATTAATGTTATTCCTAAACAAACAAATGATTGTTCCATGACGATTTTAAGAGATAAAAAGATAAGGCATTAGTCTATTTTTTTTTTAGATTGAGTTAAATTGTTTTAAAACAATTTAAAATAATCAATATTTTGATGTATCCTTTCATTTATGGAATCCTCATTTTATTAGGAAATAAATCATATCACAAAGCAGATAGTAGATATGTCAAAATTTTGATTTCTCAAGTAACTACATATTGTTGGTGAACCCATAGATATGCCTTACAAATTTGGCCATTTACAATCTTTTTAAGGTAGCTACTTTATACAAACATGAGATAATCATTATGAAACAAAAAAAAAACATAAAAAATGACTAATTGGATTCCATAGAATAGAAAACTCTAACACTTTTAAGTTGCTTGATACATAGTGCAAGGTTAAAATGAAGTGTTCTTAGTGGTAAAACAAAAAGATCATTTCGTTATTTTTTTTCATTGGAGATTTACATGGAAAAATATATTTTCACCAAATACATTATAAATATTAAGAAAGTTACATAAAATTAATAATAAATAAAAAAAAAAATAATAACATAAACATACAAGATGCAAGATTATAATCATCCACAAAATACATTATAAATATTGACAAAATTATCACGAAATTAATAATAAATAAAAAATAACGTGAAAACAACATAAATACAAAATAATAATCATCCAAATCAATATGAAATGAAAATATAACAAAATAATAACATACAACATACAAAATAATAATCATCCACAAAATACATTATAAATATTGAAAAATTATCACAAAATTAATAATAAATAAAAAATAACATGAGAACAACATAAATATACAACATTCAAAATAATAATCATCCAAGTCAATGTGAAATCTAGATAGAAGAAGTGCGTTTCTTCTTTTTCGTTCACATACTCTACTTTTAAACCCAAAATCCATATATAGCTATGATATATTTCTACTTAACATATTAGCAATGCATAATGCATGATGTAACTTCACCAACTTTAAATTATTAATTTATTATATAAAACAACAAGAATAAATTATGTACATGTACTTAGTTTGTACCTAGTGACTGCATATTTTATTTTAAGTAAATAGAAAAGTATGTTTAGCATATAATTATTATTAAGTTATATTATGGTCAATTTTTTTTATGGGGTTGGTTAATTATTCTATGAAATGGTTTTTTTTGTCGAAATCTGGTGATATAAATTTACATGAATCACTATTTTTGTTGTTCAAAATCCATTTTTAAATGCAGAAATAAATTTAGCATGTTGAAAAACACCAGCGTGTTGAAAAACACCAGAAGTACTCGGATTATACAGAAATAATCACTTAAATCTATGAATCCAACAATTTCTCATCAAATTTCTAGTAAATATCTTCAAAAAAAAATCATCATTTAATAAAACCGCTTAAAACATTTCTTACTCCCATCCCAAACAAAATATATAATTTAAATCTCAATTTAAAGTACCTACAAACAAAAAAAAACATATACATTATAATAAAATGCATTATAATAAATACATGACCCTACCAACATTCACTACATTTCTTGACCACGAATGTTAAGTTGATTAGAGGTATAATTACAAACAAGAAAATACATGTGCATTATAATAAATACATGACCTTACCAACATTCACTACATTTCTTGACCACGAATGTTAAGTTTATGTTTAATTATCAGTGATATTTGAAATAAATTTGATAATTTTATATTGAAAAGATATTTTATTTTTGTGATTAATGATATTTTTGAGAGTGGGATAAAGTGAAGGTTTATAAGGTAATTATTTTTTTTAACAATATTTATAAGATTTAGAATTTATGTTTAATTGTTAGTGATAATTGAAATATATTTGATAATTTTATATTGAAATAATGTTTAATTTTTTTATGAATAATAATAATATATTTTTAAAATCACTGTGAAGTTACATCAAGTTACATCAAATTGGTATATGAGATCTCCTTGTTTATGGGAATTTGAGAAGGTATACATACCTTACTCCCCTTTGGATTTGAACTTGTGACCTCCAAAAATGAAACACATGTTCTTAACCACTTATCCCACTATATAATTAGATGTGAAGAATTTTAACATTTATTATTATATGGAAGTAGGAATAGAAAAAGAAAAATAAAGAATAACCCCCTTACAAATAGAAAACACCACAAGGTTGACACCAAATGACACCAAATGTGACACTGGAACAAATGAAATTATCATCATAAGTAATTTCAACTCAAACTATTTCATAATGACCATTAAAAATAACTCAGAATCTAAAGTCATGTTTTGATATGATGATGAAGAATAGGAAAAAAATGAGTTCAAATATGAACCCCCCCCCAACACACACACACACATATGTATATATATTTACAATCTTAGTGTAATTAATAGACTTACTACAAGGAAGGAAGACCACCATATTAAAGATCAAGTAGACAACATCGATACACTTGTGCTTCTTTCGAGTGGTATATAAACAACGCACATGTAAAGGGATTCCCATGGTATGGGTGATAATGGTAAGGCATGGTACAAGACAATCTTCCTATCATAAGGTTTGGATTGGTTGTAATATGACCATCTCCTAATACAGTATTCCACGTGATATTTCCTCAAGGAAGGATAGATTAGGTATTGCTATAAATGAGGCAAGGTTTTTAGTAAGTATGTTGAAGTTTCTTTCATTGAATGAAGAGTGAACCTCTTCAACATGTACAATAAACCATCCTGAAGTGATTTCCACATGACATTTTCTCAAGAAAAGATAAATTAGGTATTGCTACAAATGAGGCAAGATTTTTAGTAAGTATGTTGAAGTTTCTTCCATTGGATGAAGAGTGAGCCTCCTCAAAATGTACAACAAGCCATCTTGAAGTGATTTCCACATGATATTTCCTCAAGGAAGGATAGATTAGGTATTGATACAAATGAGGCAAGGTTTTTAGTAAGTATGTAGAAGTTTCTTCCATTGAATGAAAAGTGAACCTCCTCAACATGTACAACAAACAATCCTGGAGTGATTTCCACATGACATTTTCTCAAGAAAGGATAAATTAGGTATTGCTACAAATGAGGCAAGGTTTTTAGTAAGTATGTTGAAGTTTCTTCCATTGGATGAAGAGTGAGCCTCCTCAACATGTACAATAATCCATCTTGGAGTGATTTCCACATGATATTTCCTTAAGGAAGGAAAAATATGTACAATAAACCATCTTGGAGTGATTTCCACATGATATTTCGTCAAGGAAGCATAGATTAGGTCTTGCTACAAATGAAGCAAGGTTTTACTATGAAAAGTGAGCTTCCTCAACATGTACAACAAGCCATCATGGAGTGAAAATTATAGGAAGGGAGTTTTATTAATCATCTTTGTTGTTGGATGGATTCTATGATGGGACCAATATATAGATAAATCAAATACATGCCTTTCCAATCTTTATGTGTTGTACATCTTACCTGTCATAATTGTGAAAATTGTGTAACACATTTTTAAAGATAGTTGTCATCTCCATGAAGATTCAAAGGTCGTGAATGTTCTTCATTGGTAGAAAAATGATGTTGTAGCATATGAAATTTGCACATTTTACGTGTAATAATTGTGAAAATTGTGCAATACATTTTTAAAGATAGTTTGTCATTCCCATGAAGATTCAAAAGTCGTGAATGTTCTTCATTGGTAGAAAAATGATAATAGTTGTAACATATGAAATTTGCACATCTTACGTGTCATAATTGTGAAAATTGTGCAATACATTTTTAAAGATAATTTGTCATTCCTATGAAGATTCGAAGGTCGTGAATGTTCTTCATTGATAGAAAAATGATAAAATGATAATGGTTGTAGAATATGAAATTTGCACATGGGTACTCACATACACCTACCCCCTAAGAGGTGCCTTGTGTGGTTCTCTTCTATGTCAAATTCATATGTGACTTTCCCAATGATGATATGATACCTCTCACCACTACTTTAATGTGATGGACAACCTTCTTGAAGCCCTCACCCTAGCATATATGTGGAACCTCACTGCAATATCTAGTGCTTGGGTGGATTCCTTAGGTCCCTATTTCCCCTTGGTCACTAGTTTGTCTCATTTTGACCCTTTGAGGCACCCATTTAGGGCATTCTCTAACTTCATAAGTCCAATTAGGGGTACAAACCCGTCCAATTAGGGGTACAAACCCCCTGACCTAGGCCTATGGTCACATAGGATGTCTTAAATTGGGTTCATAGCTCTCCAAACCCTCTCCTCCCCGTCCTTGGATGAAGAAAATATGCTCTCTTTCTCCTTTGTTCTCCAAACCCCTCTTTCTGTTTGCAAAATGACAAAAAAAAAAAAACCCTAAGTTATCAGTTTTGTTTATTGTATGTCTACGTCTTAGCGATTTTTTGGGTCATCTCGCGATATTTACAATAATATCGTCCGGCAATATTTTCTGCACTCCAAATCACGATAACATCACGATGTTGGTTGTGATGTTGACAGCACTGCTAAAAAGTACATCCAGTGTAAATTCGATGTGGGAGTGCAAAGACAACTCCTATAACAATGCTGAAAGAAAGAAGCTACAAGAGATAAAAGATAACTAAGTCTTGGGAAAACAACTATAATAATTCAAATAAGACTCTGAGCTTCTTACTATGGTTGGCACTTTGCAAAGAATTTCTTCCTTCTGTTCATCTGCATCATGCAACACAAAACATTATTATTGGAACGCCTGCTGACTTCATCTCCCGAGCCAATGTCTCCAACTGTGCATATATTTCCTTAGCTTGAGGATGCGATGTGTCACTAACAAGAAAAGTATGTACTCTTTTATTAACTTCAATCCAACTGCATCCAGGTGTCTTTTTCACTCCTCTGTCTTTCATCATTCTCCTCACCTTTTCATTGTCTCTTCGCCTTCCAGCTGCGGCATACATATTTGACAGAAGCACATGGGTTTTAGCATTTTTAGGCTCCAACTCAAAAAGATGATTTGCAGCAAATTCTCCAAGTTCTATATTGTTATGTGTTCTACATGCACTAAGCAAGCACCTCCACACAGTTGCATCAGGTTTTATTGGCATTTTACCGATGAAGTCTTGTGCTTCATCCAGGCGACCAGAGCTGCCAAAAAGGTCAATCATGCAGCTATAGTGTTCCATTGTAGGTATGATATGATGACAATCATTCATAAGATTGAAGTATCGATGGCCCTCATCCACAAGACCGGCATGGCAGCATGCAGTCAAAACACAGAGTAAACTGACACAGTCCGGGTTTATGCCAGAGCATTCCATTTGTTCAAAGAGTTGCAGTGCCTCCTTTCCTAAGCCGTGCATTCCATATCCTGCAATCATTGATGTCCAGGAGGAAACATTTCGTTGAGGCATTTTATCAAACACATCTTGTGCCTTTGCTATGGCTCCACATTTTGCATACATGTCTACAAGAGCATTTGCCACAAACACATCCTGCTCATATCCAGTTCTAATTATTTCCTTGTGGATCTGCATGCCCTGTTCCAAAGATGCCAAATTGGCGCATGCAGGGAGAACATTGGCAAAGGTTTTTGCAATAGGCTTCGCACCTGCAAGTTTCATTTGCAAGAAAAGCCTCAGGGCCTCCTCTTCCATTCCATTCTGTGCACACCCTCCAATTATCACCGTCCACGACACGGCATCTCGTTTCTGCATTTTACTAAATATATTGAGTGCCTTCTCTATGTTCCCACATTTTGCATGTGTCCTAGGGAACTCTCCACGAACACATCACACTGAAGTCCGCTTTTAACTATCTCTTCATGGATCTCCACACCCTGTTCCAGAGCTGCAAAGTTGGCGCATACCGGCAAAATACTGGCGAAGGTTTTCAAGTTAGGCCGGCAAAATACTGGCGAAGGTTTTCAAGTTAGGCTTCACACCCACCATTTTCATTTTCTGGAAAAGCTTGAGGGCCTCCTCTCCCCACCCATTATGTGCATATCCAGTGATCATTGTGGTCCATGAGACCACATCTCGTTTGCGCATTTTGTCAAACACATCGCGTGCATTCTCCACACTCTCGCATTTTGCATACATGTCTACAAGGGCATTACCCACAACGACATTAGAGAGAAACCCACCTCTAGCTATATCTTCATGTATTTTCATGCCCTGTTCTAGGGCTTCCAATTTAGCGCAAGCCGGGAGAACGCTGGAGAAGGTATATTGATCGGGTTCGAAACCCATAGACTGCATTTGGTGGAAAAGTGCCAATGCTTCCTCAGGAATCCCATGTCTAGCATAAGCTGTGATCATAACAGTCCACGAGGTTACCATTCGGTTCGGCATCTCGTCAAAAACCCTGCGAGCGTCCATCAATCTCCTGCACTTAGAATACATGTTGACGAGCGTGTGTCGCAAAAGCCTGTCAGAGATAAATCCCGTCTGATTAAGGTGGGAGTGGATGAGTTTTCCCTCTGGCAGGGCTTTCTTCTCAACGCAAACCTGCAGAACATCGACATAAGAAGAAGGATGCAGAGAATGGTTCAGAAGACGCATTGCTTCTCTCAATCGACCCTCTTTACACAGTGTTTTGATATTGTTTGTGTGCGCCTCTGTTTGAAGGCAGTTTCGAGATTCAAGAAGAAGTAGCATTGGAGCCAGAAGATTTTCCATGAGCTTCTTCCTTTTCCTCTGAGATCTTAATGGCATTTGATCTCGATATTGCTTGTAACCTACAACATTCACTCTTTTTTTCCAGAAAAAAAATTCACAATATAATTTTTACATCAGAAGAGTACAAATGTATCTTTGAAAGGATAAACCGGCATCACAATTATATTAAGGTAATATAATTTTCACATCTGAAGAGTACAAATGTATCATTGAAAGCATAAACCGGCAATTAACAAACCAACTAATAACAGAAAAATCCTGCCAATTACAAACTTATACAACACATTAAAAGTGAGCATCCACCAAGACTAATCCTTTTCCAGGTTAAGAAATTTGAAAGCCCGAGCTCATCATCAATCCCGGGCTTGGAGGGAATATACAATAATCCACTCAAAACAAAAATCAAAATTGAGGACCAAGTAAAGATAGAAGAGTTAATAGATATTGATGTGACGACGTTGTCCCTCCACTCCTTTCATCCATAAGTGTAGCGTGATATATTCTTATGGTTTTATTAATGCTTTCTTTGACAATGCATCGGCTTCTTTGTTGCATTCTCAGTAAATGTGAAAACATTGGATGGTCTCGAAACTATTTCTTAAATTTCGGATTTTTTGTTTCCATCCTTCTAATGTGCTTACTCGCAATTCACTTTTATCATTCAACCACTCGATAATTACCTTTGAATCGCACAGTGTTTAAATCTTTGGAAGAGATAGAAGATTTGCTAAGAACAGAGTAGCCCATGCTCCCATTAGTTTTGCCTTCGTATTCGTACCGGATCCACAGTTCAGGTACCATTTATGAACCAAAGAAGCCGATAGTTTTATGGTGCCACCTGCTCCACAACACAGTCCATTTGTCGTTGTTGCACCATCAAAACATGATAATGGATATTCAAAGAGATGATTAGTCAAGCAGGAACGAACATAAAAGTGATTAAATTTTTCCACGGGCTTGTGGACAAATCCAAGTGTTCAGATCACTACCGATTGTGTCGATGGGGTTTTCTCTTCGAAGATTGTTGTGTTCCTTTCTAACCAGACAAACCAACAAATTAGTGGAGCTAAACTTGTTGAAGCTGACCGGTTCTTTGTCCACTTTGCTACACTGTCATCCAAGTTACTTCCGCCCCACTCCTATTTAAATTTCTTTCTGGAATTGATATTATTCCAAACGGATTTAGTAAATGGACAGTGTATGAAGAGGTGGTCAGTGTTTTCATTTTCATTTTTGAAAATCTGGCATCTGCTAGGGCCTTCCCACCCTCTCCGCTGAAGGTTTTGCCAAGTCAAGATCTTGTTATTTGCAGCCAACCACAAGAAAAGTTTAACCTTTTGTTGTAAGTCCCATTGCCACACAATCTTGCGCCAATCGGATTCTATCTTCGGGTTTTGAGTAGTGCATAAGGCCATATAAACGTTCTTGGAAGTTAGGGCTCCAAAAGTATCCCCCCCAATCAATAACAGTTCATCATCCCTGTCAGTTAATGTGACGCCCGAGGCCTAAAGTGCTTGCCTGAAACGGTCCCACTCCGCTGCCAGGTCCCTTGAGAGATTCAAATATGAGTTGCATAACCACTGAGAAGAACAGGGCTCGTGTTGATGCGATTTCCAGGCTTGTGCAAGCACGGTAATACGATTCTGACGAAGTGTAGACAAGAGTTGTGGAGACAAGAGCGATCGATGGCCCAAGTCCAGGATTTTGTCCCTCCCGAGTTCAACAAGGAACCCCAAACCGCTTCCAACTTAGCCATTTTTTTATTAAATGCAAAGATTTCAGAAGACCATTCCAAATTTTAGAGGCCGAAAACTGGTGGAAAGATTTTGAACGGAGCCAATTGCAAACTGTCTTAGAGTGGAAATGACGCAGCAACGCGCCATCCAGGGCACGCCTGCTCCCACCAAGACCTTCTTCTTTACTGGCCCGAAGAGTTCAAATGCTCTTCAACCCCTTATCGGAAGTTCTCAATACCCACAGATACTCTATATGACCTCCCTCCTTGAAATCAGGAAATCTGGCTTCGCGTAGTCGCGAGTCTCACAGACACGAATCCGGGTTTTACAAGTCTCCAAAACCCGATGGGGTTCAACACCGATACTATCCTTGTTCTTATCGGGAATTACTTCATCGGGAAATCGGTACTTACGATGTCGTGGTCTACTGCTCTCACGGATCCCCGACTTCCGATCCCTGATGATTCTCTTTACCTTCCTTAGCTCCCTCCAGCTTGTTCCTTCCCACGCGACCTGCCAATCCACGAAACTACGGCCCTTATTCCCTACCGAACTTTCGGGATTCGCGAGTTCGAACTGCGTAGAACTCACGCCTTTGGGATCTCTGATCCCCGACTTCCGATGCCACCTGGTGTTGATTCACGGCAAGGCTTGACCTTCCGACCCCTGTCCTCCACTACACACGGCGACTGCGAAGTTATCGCGTTTCGGGATATCGCGACTTCTCCAGTCGTGAGTCTCTCGTCACCGAGAACTCCGAATTACCGAAACCCGATGGACATGCGGGTGCTCTCCTCCACGTCACCTTCTCCTCGTCACGCTATCAGGTATCGCGATATCATGATTTCAATTGTAGCGTTTCCTTTGCATGGGAAAATCCCGAATGCCGAACCCCGACTTCTCCGGGATTACTGACACGTGTCCAGTCCGGGATCTACGACTATGGTCCCTTCGGAAAGTCGCGAGTCGCGATTTCTCCCTGTGAGAATTCTATGTCACTGGGGACTCCGATTCTCCGATGAGTCGAGTCCCGATGAGCTCTAGCTCCTTCCCTGCACGCTAAGGCTTAAACCGTGCGCATCTTACGCTAGATCTGACAGCTGTCGGGACTTCGCGGTTTCCTCGACGAATCCTGGTCGTCGATTCCTCCTCCTCAAGGATTTCTTCAGAAGACTAAAGCTCTTGTCTCAGAACTTATCTTCGGACACTTGTACTGGCATCTCCTGCTCGAACTTTTCCTCAGCCAAAACTCTTGGGATCTCCCTCAACTATATCACAAAGGAACTATACCTCCTGAGCTTTTCTACTCTGACTCCTTCAGAGGAACCTGTGCGCACACTTTGCGCTTAATATTCAACAACTTCCCAAGTGTTGAATACTTCAGACTCTGCGCACTTCCAACAGCAGCAGTCTCTGACTTCTTTGCTCAGATTCACCACTGAGACTTCTTCTTCAGCCTGTGCACTCCTTGCACGGCTTCAACAACCCATTTTCACTTCTGGGAAAATAAGAACAAAAGTTAAACTATCGGGCCTTCATCAACGCACTCCTTGCAGATGAATTCAACTGCACACCTTGCAGGAATCTCCTGGCTCAGATAGAGAAACAATTGAAACTTATTCTCTTTCCTCTCAGACTTCAGTTTAAACCCTGAAATCACATGCACAACATATACAAAGCAAATGCATAACCAGAAAACAAACATTCATGAGCACA
>SNQJ01S0019427.1:142238-168962 GCA_010110895.2 Picea sitchensis
CAGGGACTAATAAGGACTCCCTTTGCTTTCCCCCAAAGACCTTTGTTATTTTTCAGCATTAAGTATAAATTGTATAAATTTATGGGTTGATGTGATAGTATATTTAGTTTAACAACATTGTGGTTGATTAACTTACAATTGTTATTTATATGATGTTTTTATATTATTTCTATATTAGTGTTTAGGGTCAATGCCATTTATCCTTTAATTGACATTTTCATGCTACATCAACGTTTTTAACATGGCTCGATGTAATATCTTGTCATGACACCATACTTGTTGGTCCTCCCAACTAGGGGCATCTCTTTTTATTTTCATCCTCTAGCAACAAGGAGATACAAATATGCTAGTGCTACCATCTTTTGTTTCGCTGCAAGTTTTGGTTGGAGGAAATCGAAAACGACAACAAAGGTATGAGGTTTTGAGGGAGGGCAAGAGGGGTAGATCTGGGGTGGTTATGGTGACCAATGTTTGAAATCAAATTTGGAGGGAGGTTACAAATAGGGTGTAAAGGTGAGAATTATAAGTGGGTACGCTTGAACTTTGATTAGCAATTGATCCTTATTTCCTTCCCTCGCATTGCGGTTTGGAAGGGGCAACACTAAGGGACCATCGCGCTGATGGATGGATGTGGGGCATGGTCATTAGTAGTTATCATCTAAATATTTCATGAATGTGGGGCATGGTTGCAGTATGGCTCAAATTAAATGTAGTGAAGGGTAGTTGTAGATGAGTAGATTGAAAAAATAATGGCGAAGTTATAATATTGGAATAAAAAATCACAAATCCAGTGTCTGTAATAATTCTCCCCTAGGACTTGCTCGGAATCTTTGCTTTGCTCCCTAAAATGGAGTTCCTTCATGTTGTTGAGTCTGTGCATATCTATGTGTAGCAACTTAGCAAGAGTGGAATGTAAACTTATTTTAGTTTTTTAATTATCTAACTATTGTTGGGGATGGTTGATATTCCCTTGATATTCACTTGCACATAGAGAATCAACCTTGCATCATGAGAGGACACAATGTTTGCAAACTAGTTGATAGTGAGTTACTGCCAACATGCAATTCTATGTATAGGCTGGACTCATAGGTCATTTCATGTAGGTGTGGATCTTTCTCATGGCATTTCTAGTAGCGATCCTTGCTAATGTAACACACACATTGGTGAGTTGGATAGAGGATACAAGACACCACTAGATAGAAAAGCACCAAAATTATAATAGATTGGGGTTGATTCATAGGACAATAAGAATGTGGGAACAATCACCCAAGCTAGCACCTAAAACAATTGTGGAAATGATGCCACGAGAACTCCCTAATGGTCTACTTGATTTCATGGACTTGAAATGGGAGCTATTACAACACAACCACATTCATGTTGAAGTTGTTATTCCCTTTGAATGTGTTAACAATTAAAAAAAAGGAGAATTGAACTATCTGAACTACAAAATAGATCTTGTTGTGGTGTAAAAGAAAAAATCTAAGGTCATGTACGATGTTGGCATTGACCCAAATAGTCTAGGGAATGCACGACCATTGTATTTATTGCCAAATTTCACTTAAGTATTCTCTTAAATTGTTTAATTTTAACTTAAAATTCCACTTGAAATATGGCATTATTTCCATGCTTAGTGTTTCACAAATTTTAAACGGGTGTTGATCTTATAACACATTGGAATCAATTGTCACCTATAATCTTTACTTGTTACAAGTCAACATTGTTTTCTTATTTCAACCATGGGTTTCTTATAAGTCTACATTTATCATGCCTTTTGGGTTTTACTTACCAATACTATTTATTGTTATAATGCCACACTATTAATTTGAAATGGGAATGTTACTGGTAGTATGGCCTTATCTTTTCTTGAACCACTGGCCTATTAATTGTAAATGTGAGTGAACTTGCTAATACCTTGGATCTATCACATTATTTTATGCTTTATATGGAGTGGTGTTATTATAGCCCAAACAATTACAAAGGCATTGTTAAAGATCCATTGAAAAATAAGAAGCGTATGAAACAATAGAGGAGGAAGAGACAATGATAATTGCATTGCATGGTTAAAAAGGTCATTACAAATAAACTGCACGTGGTGCTCATCTATTTATTTCTAGTCTCAACATGTGGAAAAAATATTTTTCCTTGCCACAATCACATCAATCCTACATCTGCATACCAACAATGGCTTCACCATATGAACTTATTGGAAAGTATAAGACAATGGATAGGATTCCTCATTTTTGTTGGCGTTTCTTCAACCAAGATACACCATAAGCATGTTAAGATGTTCACTACCCAATGAACTTGTAAGAGTTTGGTTGCAATAAGAAGATATACATTCCTATCAAAAAGAGACATCCTAAAACAAACAAAATAGTTTGATGACCCTCGGTGTCCAGTATTGGATGGAATGGAATGAGGTGGATGTGTTCTTACTAAATCAAGAGCCATTCACACTCAGGATAATGATGAGATGGTAAGTGAGGTAGGTTGTTTAGGATGGGCACAACAATGTCCTTCCGAGGAATTCAACTTTTTATACAAATAAATACAAGGTATTTTGGTTTCTACTCTCCTTATTTACCAAGCCGATGTTATTCTTTTGTAATAAGAATTCATGAAATTTAGGTTTCTAGTGGCATTATATACTAGGTTAAAATTATTCTTCTGTAAAAAGAATTTATGAAATTATGGTTTCTAGTGGTCCTATTTACCAAGAAACGCTATTATTTTGTAATATGAATTCATGAAATGTTTTTATGTAGTGTTCTTATATAGCAATCCAACATGATTATTTTGTAATATAATTCTTGAAATCCTCTACAATGGAAATGTCCTTTGTACACCATTCTTGATTTCGACACGTTTCAAAATGGAATTCTTGTTACTTGTTGATCCAGATGGATGTTGGTGGCCTCCCACCTATTCCAACTGGCTCATTTTGGCAGTTTTTGTTTCTAGTTTTCGGGTCTCGAACTTCTGGGGTCGTTTTGATGCCCTAAACAATGTTTTTATGGCTCACCACAATCACGTTGTAGGTTTTATCCAAAATGTGAAGAAAACATGTGTATTCCTTGGATAGACCTTTCCAACGGGCTATTGTGCGCCTAAAATGAAGATCGTATGCAAAAGTTATGACCCCGGGAAGTTGATGTACTAACTTACCCCAATGGGGCCCGCATGACTTTTGGCGCTTCATCTCCTAGGGTTAGGTTTTTGGATGTCTAGGGTTTTGGCATTCTTGGCCTCATTGTAACCATCTTCTTGCGAATGAGCGCAGTCGTCACATCTCTTCTCAGAGATAAGCCACCACCATTCTAGCAAGCTTGTTTTTAGTCTGCATTTTACAGTTTCAGAATATTTCCTTATTGAATAGAAGCCAATTTTGCTGTATCTCTGTTATTTTTCCTTTTGTTTCTGTGTCAATAATAATAATAATTTGTATTCATTTCGTTCTTCTCATAAAATCTGGGTCAACAGTATTAGAGAAGTCTGCTCCTTGTCGTTCTTCATGCATGTCCCCGACAAGGTCAGGGTACAAAGAATTGGGTCTCGAGCTTGTTTCTCTTGAGGACAAAATCTCTTGCACGCCCAAGAGACCTCTAATGGAGGGAGAAAATAAATACGACGAGACATGGGATCCTTTCAAAATGTTTCTCAAGGAATCCCTCATGCAATAGAAGAACAAGATGATGGATAGTTTTGCACAAATCCTTCAGTGGCTACTAACGTGCAACGCATCTTCCTCGAGCGGAGGCGTCGCCCCCTTCAAGGTAAAAATCAACTTTCATATTCCTATTTTTGAATGTCAGATAGACGTAGATGTTGTAGACAAATGGTTGAATCTGCTAGAAGGGTATTTTTTTGTCCATAACTTTTCGAGCAAAGAAAATATTACTTTTGCGCTCCTCAAAGTCGTTCCCCATGTCAAATATTGTTGGGAGACTTTCTGTGAGCAAAAGGAAACAAAGGAACCCTCATTATTTACAGTCACGGTCACCTAGGAGTCCTTCAAAGATTCTATTAAGGAACAATACTACCCTGTCCGAAGTTATGACGACATGTATACAAAATGGACCACACTGCGGTAGGAAAGAGACTAGCCATTGCCAGAGTTCACAAATATCTTCCATACCTTGCACACCAAGATGGGTATCAAATATTCTGAGAAACATCTGGTGCTCAAGTATCGCGGTGGTATGCATAGATACATCTAGGCCGAAATGGAGTTTTTGGACATCTCATCCTTAGGTGCGGCCTATCGATATGACGTCAAAATTGAGTAGAAGCTTAAACAAAAGACGCGACAATTTGGGCCTAGGAGCCCCTCACAAAAAAATAAATGAAAGGGCATCCCCAACCCGCAAAACAAAGGACAGAGAAAATATGGACAGCCTCAAGACAACCATTCTAAGCCGCAAGAAAATAAGGACACTAGAAAGACGAAGAAATATACCAGGAAGTGGTGTGACTTCCAGAAAATCCCTTGGCATAACACTATTGATTGACATTCATAGCAGTCACTGGTGGTTGAGGTGAAATCCTCTGAATCATATGCGGGTTCCGACTCTGAGCCAGAACTAGAAATGGGGAGACAGATCATTGACTCGGAACCCAATGCCACCATTCCTACCACTAAGATCTAACCCAGTGAACCAGTCGAACCAGAGGAAGGCGAGTGCCTCTTTCATTCATAGATGTGGGTGAAAGGCACCCCACTGCACTTCATCGTTGATAGTGGTATCCAAAAGAACCTCATCTCAGTAGAGATCGTCAAGTGGCTAGCCCTGGCGACAACACCACACCCATATCCCTACACCATTGGATGGCTCCGCCAAGGAAGCGATCTCTATGTTAGCCAACAATGTCGCATATCATACGACATCAAGCCCTTCAAAGTTGAGGTATTGTGTGATGTTGCTGCTCTCGAAGTTTGTGATGTTATTTTGGGCCAATCTTATTTATGGAAATGACATGTTGTATACGATTCTAGACCTCGCAGTGTTATTATTACTTTGGATAGGAAATTGTACAGGATACCCGAGGCAGTCCCACCTAGTGTTATTTCCTTGATCTCATCCAAGAAATGCAGGAAGGTCATCTCTCAGATCAAGAAGTTTGTCTTCTTCGTGATTTTCTCTCAAAGAGAGAGAAATATTGCAACCACATCCAGGGCCTTTTATGCAGGAGCATTGCTCCACCTCAGCATGCGCCAGCTAGTCAGCACGTTGGTGCACATTCAATGAAGGGAGAGGCGTCGCCCTCTCATTTTTCCTTCGAAGTTTAAATTGTAATCAAGGCAATTAATGCTATCAAGATGGAAGAGCCAAGTTGTGCTTTCACACAAGTTATATATGAGGTCTCCTTAAGTGTCTGACGGTAGGAGGGATCTGTATCCGATTCGAATAATATTTCCACTCATTGTAATCTACCTCATTAGTCGGGCATTTTAAATGGTGATTAGACACCACTAGCGTAGCTTGGAGGGAAAGCTCGTCGATCCCCTCTTGTATAAATTTTTGTATTGTATGCCCAAGAAGAAGTTCCAATAGTTGTTGATAGAGAGGAGAGTTGGGAGTTGAGACTCAGTTGCAGTCCGGACTCATATGTTGTAATTGACATTTTGTCATTAATATAAAGAACACATTTCACTATTTGTAATTTCTTGTGTGATGGATGTTATTGATGAATGTCATATATGTTTATTGGTGTGTTTATGCTATAGATATGTATGTTATATTTCATCTGCAGGGATAGAGATAGAATCCTCTATCTGTGAGTTTGTTGGATTATTTCTGGGTTCTTTAGGCTAAGTGCAAGGAGTGCACGACAGAGATTTGAAACTTTGTGAGTCGACACAAGGAGTGTGTGTCTGAACTCTTTCGATTAAGAGAAGAACGTGCCAGGAGGGCCCACCAGAAAATATCACAGACTCAAGGGAGAACTTCAAGGTTGTTGAATACCTTGGAGGAAAGTCTGTGCAGGAGGAAGCGTAACACAGAGTTGTTGAATACTCTGTAGAACTTTGCCAGGAGGGAATTTTGTAGGTGTGAGTGCACACAAAACCAATACATTCTGGAGCATTGGGGACTTTAGAAAATCCCAGGGTTGTTGAACACTCTGAGGGAGAGAAGCTCTTAAAGTGTGCATCAAGCAGGGCAAAGGAGTTTCCTTGGTAAACCTGAAATACTTTAGGAGGACTGAAGTAAGACATGTGCAAGGAGTGCATCAAGCCAACACTTGGCTAAGTGTTGCGGGAAGCCATCTGATGGCTTGATTGAGCGCAAGGAGTGCGCCAAAGAAAAAGTGAGATCATCTCACAAGCTCAGGAGGAAGAGCATCAAGTTGTCAAGAGGGTACCATAAGAGTCCTTAGAGGGGCTTAAAAGAGCTGAGAACCTTCAAGGTTTGAGAGCCAGCAAAATCTCAGAATAAATAGCGTCGTCGCACAAAGAATTTTACAAGGAGTGCAAGAGGCCGGTAACAGTCCAAGTCTCAAGAAGAAAAGTGTTAAGTCTGCATAGGAGGGAGGACTTGCCGAAGTCCCGAAGGAAAGAAGAATCACCCATCGTCAGGAGAAGACAGGTGGCGAAATATCAGGAGATCCGGGAGTTAGAGCTCCGGAAGATTTGTTAAGAGAAAATGGCGATCTTCGTGAAGTCACAAAGAGAGGAGTGAATCCAGACTGTTGGATATGGAAGGGACATGTGGAGGATATCCACACATTTCAGAGAAGTGATGCTCTGGAAGAAAAGGGGAGAGTAGAGTAGAGAGACTCCCGAAGGCCATAGTCTGAGCCGATCACAGTGGTTGACTGTGGAAGCGACGGGGACTGTTGATCCTCCCGTCAGTTGTATTTACCAATTCATAATTCGGGGAAATAAGAGTTGGCTATTGAGAAAAGGCCGAAGCTCGAAACCCAAAGAACCTTTCATGGTTTAGCCCTGGGTCATATCCTGAGGTCATATGATAAAAGGGGCCTAGCACGGAGAACTAGGGCTACCGTCAAATTTCTTCGAAGGGGCCAAGAAGAGACCCCCGAGGTTGATAGAACCTGCACTTCAGAAGAAAGAGGGTCCTGTGAAAATTGCATTGGGTTCTAGCAGGGAACCAAAGAGTCGATCTAACTCAAGTGACTAAATGATCCTAGACCGGGAGGTCACATAGCTCCTTAGAGGAGAGAGGGGGGGGGGGGTTGCGCTATAGTGGTATCAAAGCCACATAATTGATTTATTTAGGCAAGAAAACATAGTGAGATGATCTGTGGAGATTGTTGCAAGGTGTGCAACGGATGTTAGACAACTAGGTGGGCCGAGGGTGAAGCAAGATGGTTGTTGAAGGCCATAAGCACAATCGAAGAGAAGATTTCCTGCATAGGAGAAAAGCGGAGATGGGCAGGGAGCTCAGTGAAATCTGAGCATAGATGGAGAAGCTAGAATTGAAGATGCAGCACGAGGAAACTGTATGTTGGAGATATGAATGGCCTTTGAAAAGGGTAGCCAAGTAGCATGTTTAGAAGTTGTTGGCCAGAAGGCAGTAAAAAGTGTTAAAAAAGTGGTTGAGGCATGTTGAGAACCTTAGTGGCGAGGGAAAGAGATGTGGAAGAGGTCTCATAGATTGACAGGTGGGCAATGAGAAGGGATCATTTGATCTCATAAACTGCCAGGAGGGCAAAGGAGACATCCCAAATTTCTAGGTGGGAAAGAGAGAAGAAATGAGCTCAGTTGAGAGTTCATGTCAGCAAGGTATGTTGACATATGGGGAGAAGGCAGAAGAAATGCCTCACCCATATGAAGATTCATGTGGAACTGCAAGCCATGTGAATGAATATGATGAGAAGTAAAATACTTCTGTCACAGAAGAGGAGGATCAAAGGAGCATTCTGATCATTGGGGGAATCGAAATATTCCTTCCAAGCAACCGAGAATAAGCTATCATATGTGTTGCAGACATAGCAGCAAAAGGAAAACGAGCTGAGACTGTCGCGGAGGAGAAGGAGAAGATACTGAAGTCTACCCCAACAAAAAAAGGGGAGCACACAATTGAGTTTCTCACTCAGTGGGAAATGGAGTTGAAAATGCTGGAGGATTGGTTGGACAATCCAAAACCAGAAGATCATTGCTAGGAGATATCCATGCTAGAGGAGACGTGCCAGTCTGAGGAACAACTGGAGGAAGCTGGAATGGAATCGACCAAAGAACTGACATGAGTTAGTCTGTCAGAGGATATAGCTAAGCAAAAGTTCAGTAAGGAGCATGAGGAGTTGGAATCTCCAGCAGGGTGGCCAGTCAACGTCACAGGAGATGAAAGTAGCATGGGGGATCAGGATGATCTTCCCTTAGAGAATCATGAGGAGTTGCAATTGAGAAGAATGCATAAGAAGAAATAGCCGGTAGAGCGGCTAGAAGAGGTGATACAGGAGATAAGGGAGTTGATGTTGAAGTCATCATAAGAAGATGTCAACAAGGAGAAGCTTAACAGAAAAGAACCTGAACGAGTAGTGGGGAAGAAACAACAACAACAAAGAAGAGGAGCAGGAGGATAGTTACAGGGGAAAGTTTGGGATCCAGGAGGATTTCAACAAAACTAGGGAGATCATGAGCAGGAGCTCAATAATTTTTCGTAGCACATTCAAGGAAGGGAGAGGCCCCGCCCTCTCATTTTTCCTTCGAAGTTTAAATTGTAATAGAGGCAATTAATGTTGTCAGGCTGAAAGAGCCAAGTTTTTCTTTCGCACGAGTTATAGATGAGGTCACCTTAAGTGGTTGACGGTAGGAGGGGTCTGTATCCGATTCAAATCAGATTTTCACTGATTGTAATCCGCCTCATTAGTCAGGCGTTTTAAATGGTGATTAGACACCACTAGCGTAGCTTGGAGGGAAAGCTCGTCGAGCCCCTCTTGTATAAATATTTGTATTGTATGCCCAAGAAGAATTTCTGATAGTTGTTGATAGAGAGGAGAGTTGAGAGTCGAGACTTAGTTGCAATCTAGACTCATATGTTGTAATTGACATTCTGTCATTAATATAAAGAACATATTTCACTATTTGTAATTTCATGTGTGATGGATGTTATTGATGAATGTCATATATGTTAATTGGTGTGTTTATGCTATAGATGTGTATGTTAGATTTCATCTGCAGGGATATAGATAGAATCCTTTATTTGTGAGTTTGCTGGATTATTTCTGGGTTCTTTAGGCTAAGTTCAAGGAGTGCGCGACAGAGAGTTGAAAGTCTGTGAGCCGACACAAGGAGTGTGTGTTTGAACTCTTTCGAGTCATAGAATAATGTGCTAAGAGGGCACACCAGAATAGTTCATGGACTCGAGGGAAAACTTCAAGGTTGTTGAATACCTTGGAGGAAAGTCTACGCAAGAGGAAGTGTAGCACATGGTTGTTGAATACTCTGTAGAAATCTACCAGGAGGGCATTGAGTAGGTGCGAGTGCGCACAAAACCAATACATTCTGGAGTATTGGGGACTTGATAAAATCCCAAGGTTGTTGAACACCCTGAGGGAGAGAAGATTTGAAAGTGTGCATTGAGAAGGGCAAAGGAGTTGCGTTGGTAAACCTGAAAGAATTCAGGAGGACTAAAGTAAGACCTATGCAAGGAGTGCATCAGGCCAACTCTTGGCTAAGTGTTGCAAGAAGCCATCTGATAGCTTGATCGAGTGGAAGGAGTGTGCCAAAGACAAAGTGAGTTCATCTCACAAGCTCAGGAGGAAGAGCATCAAGTTGCCAGGAGGGCACCAGAAGATTCCTTAGGGGGGCGCATAAGAGCCGAGAACCTTCAAGGTTTGAGAGCCAGCAAAATCTCAGAAGAACTAGCGTCGTCGCACATAGAATCCTGCAAGGAGTGCAAGAGGTCGAGAAAATTCCAAGTCTCAGGCATATAAGTGTTAAGTATGAACAGAAGGGAGGAATTTCTGAAGTCCTGAAGGCAAGCAAAATCTCCCATCGTCGGGAGAAGACATGTGGAAAAATATCAGGAGATCCAGGAGTTAGAGCTCAGGAAGATTTTCCAAGAGAAAATGGCAATCTTTGCGAAGTTGCAAAGAGCAGAGTGAATCCAGACTGTTGGATCTAGAAGGGATGCGTGGAGGATATCCACACATTTCGGAGAAGTGATGCTCCAGAAGAAAGGGGGAGAGTAGAGTAGAGAGAATCCCGAAGGCCGTAGTCTGAGACGATCACATCTGTTGATTGTGGAAGCGATAAGGATCGTTGATCCTCGTGTCAGTTGTATTCGCTGATTCAGAATTTGGGGAAACAAGAGTTGGATATTGAGAAAAGGCTGAAGCCCAAAAACCGAAGAACCTTTCATGGTTTAGCCTCGGTTCATAGCCTGAGGTCATATGATAAAAGGGGCCTAGAACAGAGAACTAGGGCCAGTGTCAACTTTCTTCTAAGGGGCCAAGAAGAGAGTCGCAGGGGTTGATATAACTCGCACTTCGGAAGAAAGAGGGACCTGTGAAAATTGCATTGATTTCCAGTAGGGAACCAAAGAGTCGATCTGACTCAAGTGACTAAAAGATCCTAGATCGGGAGGTCACGCAACCCCTCAAAGGAGAGAAGGGGGGGGGTATGCGTCAGCCTTTGCGATCGACCTGTCCACACAACAAAAGAAAGTGGATAAGGTCGTGGAAGAATACAAAGATATATTCTCCTCACCTACCAGGCTACCTATGCACTATCAGGTCAAGCATCCTATCGATTTGACCCTCGATGCATCGCTACCCAATGGGCCAGTCTACCGCCACTCTCTGTTAGAGAATGAGGAGATCAAGCGAAAGATCCAAGAACTGCTCCAAAAGGGGCACATCAATCCCAACTCATCACCTTGTGGGAGCCCAATAATGCTGGTGTAGAAGAAAGACGAGACCTGACGACTTTGCATTATTATCGGGCCCTAAATAAAATCACAGTAAGGTACCGATACCCGACCCCAAATCGAGAATATCCTTGATTAGCTCAAGGGTGCCAAATACTTCAGTAAGATTGATCTGAAGTCTGGCTACCACCAGGTCCCAATAGAACAGACAAATGTATGGAAGACTGCCTTCAAGTTAAAAGAAGGTATTTTTGAATGGTTGGTCTTTTCCTTTGGTGTGAAAAATGCTCCAACAACTTTCATGAGGATGATGGACGATATCCTGCGACCTTTCACCAATGCTTTTGTAGTGGTATATCTGGATGACATCCTCATCTACAACAAGACTTGGGAGGAACACTTTCAACATATTCAACAGGTTCTGCACACCCTGCGACAACACAAGCTATATGCCAACTTGGAAAAATGCTCCTTCGGCATGGACAAGGTCCAGTACCTAGGCTAGATCGTTGATCAACATGGTGTGCATGTGGATCTAGCCAAGATCCAAGTTATCTGTGACTGGCCAGCCCCAACCACACTCACTAAGCTTCAGATCTTCTTAGGCCTTGCCAGTTTCTATCACATGTTCGTGTTGGGATTCACCCATATTGCATGGGCCCTCAACCAAGTAACCAGGGGTGGTGGTAAGGAAAATTTTTTGTGGGGCTTGTCCCAAAAGCAAGCGTTCAATGATTTTAAGCAGCGCTTGTGCTCAACCCTAGTACTTTCATTACCGGACCTGCAACAACCCTTTGAGATTGAGACATATGCTTCAAACTATGTTGTGGGAACAATCCTCACTCAGCATGACCACCCCATGGCCTATCATAGTGAGACACTATCAAATGTCGTCCGTAAGTACCCTAATTATGACAAAGAAATGTACTCCATTGTGCAAGCCTACCGCTAGTGGAGGCATTACATTCTTAGGAAGGAGACAGTCATCCACACTGATCATAAGACACTGCAGTTCATGTAGACACAAGGAAAATTGCAGAATGATCGCCATCAGAAGTGGTCCACATACTTGTAGCAGTTCCACCTCAACATCAAGTATAAAACAAGAAGTACCAACAGAGTCATTGATTTCCTCAGTCGACCTCCAATCGCGACACTGACCACGGTGCTAGACTCTTATGGCCACGAGACCTCTGGATGGCCCCACCTCTATGAGACAAGCCCTCACTTCGCCACCACCTACCAAATGTTGGGCGTAAACTCATTTGTCACTAATTTCCATCTTCAGGATAGGTTGTTTGCCATCTGGGCCATCTCTGTGTTCCACCAAGCGAGCGAGTGAAGCTAATTTGGGAAGTCCACTACAGTCAGGTGGCAGGACACTTCAACATCGAAAAGATAGTGGCAGTGTTGCAACAACATCTCTACTGGCCGAAACTTTGACAGGATGTCAACAAGTATATCAGGTCTTGCACTACCTGCGCCATTTCCAAACCGACCACTAAGAAATGGGGCCTGTACACCCCTCTGCCTACTCCTGACAAGCCATGGGAATTTATCTCAATGGACTACATGTCGGGCCTTCCATCCACCAAAAGGGGAAATGACTGTGTTTTTGTGGTTGTTGATCAATTTTCCAAGATGGAAATTTTGGCCACCTGCAAGAAGAGCATCACAGTGAAGGCCACTGCCAAGCTCTTCTTTGAACGAGTATGGGTACATTTTGGAATCCCACAAGCTATTGTCTTAGATCAGGATAGTTGGTTCCTCAACACATTCCGGTTGATCCTTTGGTCACTGTTGAACACCAGGCTCACCAAATCCACTACCTTCCACCCCCAGAAAAATGGCCAAACCTAGGTTGTTGATCGGATGATCGTGCATATCCTGCGCATTTACAATTCCAAGAACCCCCGCACATGGGATGAGAGTCTTCCCTATGTTCAACATAGCTACAACCGAGACCTACATATCTCAACCAACCACAACCCCTTTTAGGTGGGGTTGGGATTCCAACCATTGGGTCCCATGGATGTCACACTACCCCTTGCAGCCACCCTGACCGACTCATCACCTGCTCCAATTGAAGCTAACAAATCCACCCGATTCATTGAGCGGATTCAACACATTCACCAACATGTTCAGGATATTTTACAGAAGTCCAATGCCAAGTACAAGCAACGACATGATCAACACCGGGTGCCACATAAGTTTCAGGTGGGAGACAAAGTTTGGTTGCACTAAAATGGAGATTGTATGAAAAAGTTACGACCCCAGGAAGTTGATGTACTAACTTACCCCAACGGGGCCCACATGAATTTTGGCACTTCATCTCCTAGGGTTAGATTTTTGGATCCCTAGGGTTTTGGCATTCCTATTTATTATAAAAATGCTTGTAGAGCCTCATTGTAACCATCTTCTTGCGAATGAGTGCAACTGTCACATCTCTTCTCAGAGATAAGCCACCACCATTCTAGCAAGCTTGTTTTCAGTCTGCATTTTACAGTTTCATCATATTTACTTATTGAATAAAAGCTAGTTTTACTGTATCTCTGTTATTGTTCCTTGTGTTTTTGTGTCAAGAATAATAATAATCTATATTCATTTCGTTCTGCTCATAAATATGGATCACTTGTGACATATAAAATAATGAAATGCAAGAGACAATTGTGACATGGGTGCAAGCATTTTGTGATCCTTTGTTGTCTTATAATCCCATATGGAAATATTTATCCTTTCTTGTTAAGAATGCACTCACAAATATTTGGGTGATAAGGTGTACAATTCTCTTTATTTGTTTTCTCTCCCATCATTTTGTTGTGTATTTATTGCCAATGTTATTTCACCTAAATATTGTTCATCCATGGTGATGTTTTCCATTTTATGATAAATCTTTACATCTTACACATGTGACAATGTTTGTTGAATAATTTGACCAAATATGTTCATGACACTAAAAGAGAGATAAAAATGTCCAACTTCTTGGGGATCATAATGCACTTTCATTGTTAGCAGAGGATGCCACGAAAAAATTGCTTGAGTTCTATCAAAATTTCTCCGAGAAAATTGATTTCATAAGCTATTTCAAATATTAGTGGGAGTCACAACTAAGTGAGTAAATATGTCATAGTGATTGTGGCGATTTAGTTGACAATATATATATATATATATAAAGTAAGAATTATTCTTATATATTATTCAAATGTTGAAAATATATGGGTCAAAATATGCGGGAACTTGTGTGACATTCAAACCAGTGAACAAATACTTCCATTGAGTCATATCATAATCACATCAAACAAGAGTTCATTAAAGAGGCAAGGGATTGATGTGAGTTTCATGTTTTTTAGTGTTGACAATAATAGTAGAACTCAAATAGAAAAAAAACATTTGGTAATTCAAGCATTATGTAAAGCGTTATTTCAAGTCCACATTGCCCCTTCTTGCAAAATGGACTAGATTATAGGGAAAATTACAATATAAGTGCAATACTATCGGTTTTCTGTGTTCATGAAAGAAAATGGATTTTCTCATAATTTTGTGGACTGCATATGCAATACTACATGTAAGAGTGCACTTAAAATCCTAGACATTGGCGTCCTTTATGACCTTTCCCACCCATACATTATGAACATCAAGTCACAATTGGGATAGAAAGATACATTCTACACTATGTGCACTCTCAGATAAAAAAAGGCCTTTTTTGAATTCCCAGATATGAAGAGAGGAAATATATGAAAACATGTTGTGAATGCATATATGTACATTAAAGGTGTGTTTCCTTTCATTCCTCTTGGTGTGCCACTCATGGATCCTACAACATGTCCAATTTTATTACTAGACTCTATAGTATTACCAACATTATTACCCCACTCTACAATTTCGTCGACATTATTACCCGAACTCAACAGTTTGGGAGATGAATGAAATGACACCCAATTTGCGAAGGGGATGAAGATGCAAACTAGAATATCATAGATGGGTATTCTAACAAGTAGGTGATTGAGGAATTCAATAAGACTACTAATCATTGTATATACAAAATGCAAGAAAACTATGTTTAAGTTGGAAATAGTGAGGTGCACAACAATAATGAATCGTTTGGGGGATATTTCAACTTGTGGATTACATCATTTAAAAATTATGAAAAGGGATAACAATGGAACTAGGAATTCCTACAAGCCCCCGAGGAGATTTATATAAACACATTTAAAAAGGTCTACCAAAAAGTAAGCACGTGCATGCTTTTGATTTTATCAACCTTTGGTACCTAGCACAACTACAAAGCATATGAGACATGCTATATGAAGTAAGTGACCTAATTGAATACCACTTCCCAAAAAAACTCATAGAAAATGTTCTGGATACCACATTAGTTCTCTTGGGCCTATTGACTTCTAATTATGGCATTCATTCCCACTCCATATTATATTGTCATTGCTTTATAAACTTTTGTACTCGCAAATGGAATATAAGAGGGGCCTGAATCTTTATTGCCAATTTACAATTAGTCTCTTATGTTGTTTACAATTAGATAAAGTTGACATGACAAGATAACCAACAGTCTAAAATATAATTGTTAAAAACATAAATATTATCATCTAATGAATGTATGGATTACATTCATTATCCCATTTAATCATATTTTAATAACGAGATTATATTCAGTGGGATTGCATGAATAATGAATGAGATAAATTATGAAAAGAACTAAATTGTTTAGTTATAACTTTGAAAATAATTGTTATCATCTAAAGGTTTCATAGGAGGAGTTTACAACAAAATGGTTGACTCAATCGTGGAACAAAATGATCAATGTTGCTTACCTATCATGGTCAAAGGAGTTTGCAACAAAATGGTGAATAGTGCTTACCTATCATGCTAGGAACTACAAGAAACGTGTTGACCTATCATATTGTGAATTAGTAAAGAAACATGTTTATAATTACTTAATAAAGAAATTTGAGACCATATCATATTGTGAATTAGTAAAGAAACTTGTTTCCCTATTTCATTCAACATAAGGATAGTTGGGGATAGCTATAGGTAATGAAATGTAATAACCCTCCTATACTGTTGATATGTTTCTATGTGTTTCTTGGGTTAATAATTTCGTCTAACACTTTAAATGTATGCTCTGATACCACTGTAAAATGCCTATTTGATTTTTTCCCAATTCTTCTTAGTTTGGTAGTTTAGGCATTTCTTCGAACAGTTTGTATGCAAGCATTCAACCAAATAGTTTATGTGTATTTCTGATTTCACTGTGAAATGGTACACCAATCTTTTTTCCCAAAAAATATTTTACTTCATTAAAAAGCGTAACAAAAGGCTTACATCATGGCCAAACTCAGCCCAAAGCTATAAAAACAAGGAAATAAAATTATGATCAGTTCTAACTTGGATATTGACTGATATATACTACATGTAGATGAAATACATGTGAAACAACCTCATAAGTAATAGAATAGGCCTGTACGTGTATTATATTTGTAGAAGAAGTATGATTTAATAAGAACGGGTATATAGGTGATGAACAAGTTCTCCCCACAACACAAACTCAACCCATAAAATCATATCGCGTCCCTCACAACATCCAAACACAACCACAAAGATATTTGGTCCCCCCCCCCCGCACACACACAAATAGGTCCAACAAGTATATATCTTGTCCCTCGCAAGAGGAGATCGACCCTTCAAGGAGGATGAAGATATCCCAAATAGAACTCATCTCTTCTGCCAGCAAACTCAATTCCCAACTGTGTAGAATCAGTCCTCGATGAAGTAACTTGTCCCTCCAACAATGATATTCGCCCAACCAAGGAAAATATCTCAACTAACACACAAAATCGGTCCCACAATGCCAATATTCGACCTCTAATACAAAAAATCGCCCTTGATCAAATCGATTTGGCTTCCTCAAGTAAATCAACCACTACACGTAAAAACCAAACTACCCAAATGAAGAAATACTCAACCACCACACAGACAAACTTCATCCCATTGAAGAAAAATGAAAAGATATGTATGATCTCTTCCTTTCGACCAACTAGGGTGGATAGTCTCACCACTGAAACCAATATTCCAATCTCTCTAGGGTTTTCATCCCAAAGAGCTCTCTCAAATTCCTTTTTGGAAAATAACAAAATGCATAATGAGAGAAAGTTCCCTCCTTTCCCTTTTATCTCCTCGTTGACCCTTTTTTTGACCCTTGTACCCTTGTAATAAAGCAAAGTTACTTTTATAAACTTTAAGTTACTTAAACACCCATTTTTATTGTCAGAAAGTGATTAATTGGTTTTTTAAGACATTCCAGGACGTCATAGTCCCTTTCTCATCATCCCAACCTTTATATATTTTCATTTTGGTTCCAATGAGATATCACATGAAGGTATTCCCTCAGATAATATAATCCAAATAATACCTTCAATGTATTTAATTAAAGTATGCTCATTAATAGCCCAAAATTATGTAAATTGTTGGAATTCCACAAAACTAAGAGTGAACTATGTGTAAATGATATTGATGATGAAATATGGTGAATGGACTATCTTGGGCCCCATATAACTCCAAATTGCATGACCTAATTTTTATCCTCATTTTACTCCTCCGGTCAAGATGACATAAACTCATAAGGTCACCTCTGATTGCAGGGTGGGGGAATCCAAAAATGGGGACATCACAATCCTCCCTTCCCAAAGATTGCTTGTCCTCAAGCAATTCCATCACAACCTGATGATACATCGACTAAGCCAGACTGAAACTAAAAATGATACCAGGGTCCCAAACCACCCTAGAAGATGTGAATCATCCTCCACTCAATGCATGATCCAGCAAGGTACAAACATAAGATGTCTCTTGAATATTTCCACTAAGTAGGGAAACTTGATACTGCAATAACTTGATCAATCTCTCAAGGAAATGGTCTACTAGGGAACCAATCTCATGGAAACAAAAAATGATTCTCATCTTTGTGTTAGTTGTTGAACTGTCTAGTACTGAAATCCTAGGGTCCCAAGCTAACCTTAGGAAGAACCACCATGTTGACGTTGTGCCACTCTGATCATAATCATTCGACTATCGTGCCCAATCTATATCCTCCTATTCAACAAATCCAAGTTGAAATGCCTATAAGGGTTGAAACTACTACCATGAATAGTAACCTGCATAGACATCCAAGTAAAGTCACTGCCTACAAATCCACTGCCATACTCAATCTCGAATATCGAAAAATAAATTATGTCCCAATCATTGGTAATGACTTCGCGCTGCTCATGGACTCTAAACATCTCTCCATTGGATAGCTTTTTCAATTGTGCTACCCCATACTCTGAAGAAATCACCAAGAAGTGCATGAAATCTAACGATTGATCAATCATTATACACATATTATCTGCTCTGTGCACCCTCAATAAACCTTTGATGCAATCTATCAACATGTTCTCACACTCTCTCTTAGAAATGAGCAAGGATTGCATCAACCCTGCTAGATGAGTGTGCCCCGAACTGCTCTGCTAACAATTTGTACACTCTCCCATATCACCCAACATACCATCTGCAAAGTACCTCCATGTGAACCTCTCTTGGACCCATCTTTAAGTGGTAAAGTCACCAAGGTCCCATGCGAGCCTGTATGATGTGGAACACCCTATTGTCATAACAGTGATCTACAAGGGGCTAACACAAGAATCCTCCCGACTTCCCCTGATAATCCATACAATCATAAGTTTCACAAATTTGGTCAACTCCTCAAAATATCACTCCTCCATATAGCCAATCCTAAGCATCTCAAGAGTAAACTCCAAAAAGAGAAAACTGGCCATCTCATTTGCATTAGCTACTGAGATGTCAGACACTGCAGTTCCTGAATCTCAAACTAATCTTCGAGGGGAACCATCATGCTAACATTGCACCCTTCTGATCATGATCATTTGATCTCCATGCTCAGACTGCACTCTACTCTCCTAGACCCATAAGTTGAAATCATTATCCTGGATCATGTCTCACCAAAGCATTGTGGTGAAGTCAAGGTCTTCCAACTCATGCATAGACTCGATCCTAGGTATCATGAGGGAAAATCTACCTCATCCTATAGGAAAAATCTCAACAACTACTCTCACAATATCCTCACAAAAACATATCCCAATCAATGACATGACCCTATCAATCATCCTCACCATCTAAAGCAGTCTATCACTCCGATGAATGCCAAGATCCCACCAAAAAATTGGAAGTCCACCACTCCAAATTCCTTTTGAAATATTTGTGAACCACTCCAACAAAGTTTGGATCTCCTCCCATGCATTTTGTGCATTGATCATATGATCCAAATGGAATACCCATGTCATGGCCAAAATGTCACCTATCTCATCCAACTGACTTAGGTGAACCTACCATGTCTTTCTATATATATGAGGGCATAGAATAATAGAAATAGATACCTTTGCAACTGCCTGCAAGATTGGAGAGTGGCTAGTGTGTTGATGAACCCCAAGGGCATGGAAAATAAATTATAATGAAATCTGGAAGCAGACCTACGACTATACTGATCCCTGACCCTCATCTGATGATATCCCAGATGTAGACTAATTATCAAGGGATATGCTTCTCTCTAAGGCACACCCATCCACTCACTGATCTTGGATAACCTCAACTCATTAGTATGCTTGAGGACTTCATCAGGAGGTCTCCCTGGAGGAAACACCCCACAACTCCACTTCACACTACCCAGTGCCAATGAATACCCCTGCACATTTTTGTCGATCACTAAATCATCATGTACCATCATTTATTCTGTAGGAACTATCATATCCATCACTCTGCTGATGATGCATGAACCTGCATCCCAGAGTGCACCCATGTCTTTCATATACATGTACACCCAATCCATGGATGCATATACTCACTTGCGGGAAGGTCCACAAGGAATGTGCTCAACTATCTCCTCTGTAGCTAAGCCTTAAGCCTTTAATGAGATCTACAAAAGAAATAACTCATGATCCCCACAACGCAAAACACGAGCATAATCAAAACCCTCTGTGTCATACCTCTCCTCAAGCACATGCAACTCTGAATGCTCCTCATGTGGGATTGTCACAAGAGGCTCCTCCCTCAAATCATGGGGGCCACTCACTCCCTCATGTGTCACGAATTCCAAAGATAATGGAGTCTTTGTTGTAATTGATGAGGAGTGTGCCAAACTCAACTAGTAACAAATATCATCAACCTCCCTTTCTTTGTCTTCAACGAACTTGAGAGCAAGGTACTTATCCATGAACAACTGCAAGTAATTTGATTTCATATTCTTTAGTGCTTCTTTGATTATGTGAAATTGAGCACTAGTGACTCCACCTACAAATACTTTTTGTCTCTCCTTCATCTGGGATTTCCACATAAGACCTTCAATGAACTTATGAGCACCACCTTCCCTTGTCAACACTTGTACAATTTTCTCCTTTGTGACCAATAATTGATCCTTCAAGTCATGTTTTGTTGAAGGCCTTTCTTCATATTCATTATAGTGGCATGTGTTGTCCCACCATTTATTTTCTATTTTTTTGTCCACGTTAAAAATACTACCCTCATCAAAACCAATTGATTCACTAGATGATACCATGCAATCTCCAAAAGGTGGGATAGTGTCATGATCAAGAATTGCTTCATCACAGAAACTCTTGTCTCCACAAGGCCTATCAAATATGGTATCTAGGTTAACATCAAAGAGACTTGTTCCCCCCATACCATCAACAACATTTGTTTCTTCTTCATCCCAAATCACAGTGCCATTAATTGGCTCTTCATCCCAAACCACATTGTCATTCTGTTGGAATAGAACTGTGCCAATGCTATCTTCTTTCTTTTATTCCCAAATCTCCTTTGTGGTCTTAGGTTCTAAGGCCTCATGAGTGTCCATGTGCTCATTTACAGGAGAAGAAACATATGAAGAATCAACATTTTTCTCATTTTTTGAAGTATCAAGATCTTCAAAAACTAGTGCCTTTTTCCTTGACACCTTCACCTTCTTGTCCAATGATACTTGGGTTTCATACCACTCAAAATGTTTGATGGTGCAAAAATCCTTGAATCACATAGCTACGTTAAATTCCTCACTAAGTGCCATATATTCCCTCAAACAATCTCTAAACACCTCATCTTGCTCTTGTTGTCTTGTTTGTTTCCCCTTTGAACCACTAGCTCCATTGTTCTCTGCATTGATTTGATGGCTTGCCATAACAAAGCTTGTATACCCTCGCAGGATGGGAATATCACAAGCTTTGATACAATTGTAATAACCCTCCTATATTGTTGATATGTTTCTATGCATTTCTTGGGTTAAAACTTTTGTCAAACACATTAAATGTATTCTCTGATACCACTGTAAAATCCCTATCTGATTTTTTTTTTCCAATTCTTCTTAGTTTGGTAGTTTAGGCATTTCTTCAAACATTTTGTATGCAAGCATTTAACCAAATAGTTTATGTGTATTTCTAATTTCATTGTGAAATGGTACACCAATATTTTTTCCCAACAATTATTTTATTGCTTTAAAAAGCACAACAAGAGGCTTACATAATGGCCAAACTCACCCCAAAGCTACAATAGCAAGGAAATAAGATTATGATCAATTCTAACCTGGATATTGACTGACATATACTGCATGTAGATGAAATACATGTACAACAACCTCATGAATAATAGAACATGCTTGTATGTGTACTGTATTTGTAGCAAAAATATGATTTAATAAGAGCATGTATCTAGGTGATGACCATGGTCACCCCACGACACAAACTCAACCCATAAAATCAGATCTCATCCTTCACAACATCCAAATGCAGCCACAGAGATATTTGTTCCCCCACACACATAGAAATCGGTCCAACAAGCATATATCTCATTCCTAGCAAGAGGAAATTGGCCCTTCAAGGAGGATGAAGTTGTCCCAAACATAACTCGGCTCTTCTACCAACAAAATCGATTCCCAGCTCTGTGGAATCAGTCCCAGATGAAGTAACTTGTCCCTCCAATAGTGATATTCACCCAGCCAAATAAAATATCTCATTTAGCACACAAAATCGGTCCCACAATGCCAAGATTCAACCTCCAATACATAAAATCACCCTTTATCAAATAGATTATGCTTCCTTAAATAAATTGACCACTATAAGTAAACACCAAACTTTCCAAATGAAGAAATACTCAACCACCACAGAGACAAACTCAATCCCAATGAATCACAATGAAAATATTTGGATTATTTCTTCATTTAAACCAGCTAGGGTGGATGGTCTCACCACCAAAAACAATCTTCCAATCTTTCTAGGGTTTTCATCCCAAAGAGTCAAATCCACAAGAGCTCTCTCAAATTCATTTTTGGAAAATAACTAAGGCATGAGCATCGAGAGCATGGCTATAGGTATGTCAAAGACCCAAGATGAGGATGATGATGATGGTGATGCAGGGGGAATAAATGTCCATGTATGGAGACTCATGATGGAAGAATGGTTGATGGACCATGTACGAAAAAGAGTTTCCTATAGAACCGATGGATACAGTGGTTGGTGACCCATGTATTTCGGTGGATGGATACTCTTTTATATGGATTTCTACTTATATTTATGGTTGCAGGTATGGGATGGAAATTGGAGAAGATTGAGAATGAAGAAAACCAAGGGCGAGGAAGATACAAAACCTGGAAGAGAAAATTGACCAATTTAATGAAGATTTCTCATTAAGAAGGGACATGAAGGAATAATTCTTATTTGCAATGGTTAATAGATGAAATTGTAATTATGTAGACTAATTCTAGAAAGTCTATATGAGAGAGAGATAAGGAGAAATGAGAAATATTAGGGATATAAATATTTGTTGAGAGATTCATGGAGATCTGTAGAGAGATTCATGGAGATATTGTGGAGAGAGTTAAGGAGATAGTTATGCATTTGGTTTGAATACAATATCTAATAATTATGTATTTGTTATGGTCACCTATAGCTATATAAAGGGACCATTTGTAAAGTAGAGAACATGACCCAAAAATGGTTGATTGATAAAAATTCCCCTTTGGGGGATTAGAGCATATTTTTGGGTGTTGCTTGCTTTGCATTGCATAGCATAGTGTGGTGTAGTGTGCAAGTAGGTTTTTGTATTTGCAATTGGTATTTTGCATCATTTGGTATCAGATTGAGCGATGAGAAGAGAATTCGTAAGAGCTTGTATATATATATATAAGAAACTATAGCCATGTGTTGTCACCGATCCGCCAGAACTATGCGATTCGTTTAGTGTATGAGTGGGTCGTTGGTTGTTCATGGTATATGAGTTGTGAACCCATTTTTTGTAATTATGTTTGGTCCTGTGTGGTAGAATATTGGGTCTGTACCATTGTTTCATGTAAGACAACGCCATTAATTATTTGTGCCACTGTTTCATTCAAGAGGAAACGCTCGCAGAAAATCGACATGGAAGACTGGAAATCCAAGGAGATCACGTTGAGGCTTAAATATCCTCGCATCATCTATTTTGAAAGAACATTATGAAGAGGGGCGTGGTAGGAAGACGATCAAACAAGAAAGTGATGATTGCAACGACCGACCAATGTGAAGTTCGATGCCAATTTGTTGGTGCTACGTAAGTTCGTTCTAGCTGCAAAGAGTCGAGTCGAGTATGAGTGTTATTTTTAGCATATTTAAAATTCACTGTTGCGAACAAGATTGGTGAGTCGGAGGCCATGGTGAGGTTCATGTATGCGAAGAGGAGATGTAATTTGATTGTTAATCAGGTGAGAAAGTGCAACGCATGGATGATGTATTTTTTGAATCCCATATAGGGATCAAGTAGTGCGACTTCAAAATGAAAGTGAATCAATCCAACAATTATTCCTGTGAAGAGGACCCTTCAAGGAACCCATTGTTAGCATGGGTTGTGCTTCTACTAGTGATACTTTCAGAGATGCGTTGTCAACATATTGTTTTGTAGCCGATATACCTGTTATTATAGTTCACCTGAAAATTGCATCTCGATTACAAAAGTTGATGCAGTTGAGTGCCAATGGTGCATTGGATACTTCCTTGTATTCAATGTTTGATCCTACACACATAGAGAATTTTATTGAATTTCTTGTTAACTTGATGCTCTGCAAAAGTGTCTTTGATTGTGAATAAAGGCGTTCAACACATTCTTCATTTCCTTGATACCGATGTTGATGGGTGATAGATTATCATATTTTTGCTTATTTCTATCAAAGGAATTGGTTGGCATTTGGCTAAATTTGTATGCAGAAAGGCTGAGGTTGATATGAACAAAAGAGCTAGTGAGCTTTCTGAAACATGGATTGGTTTTTAAATAGACAGAAATATATCAAGGATAATTCTATCGTGACCGTGTTCAATCTTACCAGAAGATCAAATGTCAATAGTGTAATGAACTAGAATCAAGAAGAATGACAGTGTTGGAGTACTATATTTAAAAAAAAAAAATGTTAATCCAAAATGTTGGAGTCACGTGGAAGTATTGGTAGCAGGATTATGTAACGAGGCCTTCCTAAAGCAATAGTAAATGTCAAAATTGAAGTCAATTATATAGTTGGAATGTTCATAAGGAGGTTGAGTTAAATTACAAATCATCATGATAGGTCATAAAGAGGTTTTGTAAAAGTTATTGACCAAAAAGATTGGGGGTGCATGATCGGTTTCACTCACACCTCCAAGTCCTAAGTTGTGTTGAACATAGAGAATTTTCATACTTTGTACGTCTAGTTGAACATGTTAAACATGCTAAGTTCTCATTATAGTGACATTTATTCTAACCAACTATTGTCACAAGTTTGAGTTTGCGTTGAACATGTTAAACATGCTAAGTTCTCATTATAGTGACATTTATTCTAACCAACTATTGTCACAAGTTTGAGTTTGCATTGGAACTGTTCATTTCAACAATAGACAAGTTTTATTTGCAGGAATCATAGAATATCAAACATTATGAAGACATGAAGAATTATTCCAAAGACATAATCATGATGAAGTGCAGAGAAAAATGAAATTTAGTAGAGATGATGCAACGAGAGGGAAATAAAAGTTCAACATTCCAACGAGGTATGCAGTTTATTGGCTTGTTCATTTGTCCAATGAATATATGTGTAAGGTGCCAGATCTATTATAATAGCTGAAAACATAAATAATGCAGATAATAACAATGGAACAACACAATATATGAAACAACACTAGAATAATATATTTATTGATAGGAAACAATGTTCACTTGCCTCTTAGAGGGGGAAACCTACAACAAAGCAACGCTCTATTACAATAATTCTCAAGACAAGACTTCTCATACCCTCGACTCCTATTTATACTAAATTTATCTACCCAAAAGAACAATCTAAAGGAAGATCCTTCTAGAAGCGGAAGCTTCTATTAGGTCTTCTTACATTTGACTTATTCTTCTTTATTACTAGGCCTTATTAATATCGACCTTTATTACATGGAAATATATTATTCTACCTACGTGAGGGGTGTAACAACCCCGCCATTACGCCAACAAAAGAGACAATACAACAGGTAAAACTTTTTTTTTTTTGCATTAAGAACTACACACCACCACTAAAAGCGACAGTATAACTACCCCTCATCCAATAAATTAACGGAACGACATTAAATCAAAATCAATCATTCATGACATAAAGTTGACACATTAGCCATGATTCATGATAGTCATTAGACACAATAACACAATAGATGACAACCATAATCATTGCATTCAAATATAACTAAGGACACATAAACAGTGTGAAACAAAAAGCGCTCAACTCATCAATTAATCATGGTGCCAGGGTAATCATCATCTTTTTCATCACACATCGACATTAATTCATGGCTCGAGAAATCAATTCTAAACAGTCATCCAACAATGTAAACTATTCAATGCGCGAGAGAACTCTAAATTTTAAAACCAACCTTCATCAACCTAAACAGTTCAATGCGCGCACGATTCTAACTTCTAAAACAATCAATAACCACATAAAATACACAATGCGTGCATGAATCAAACTTTTAAAATATTAAACCATCAACATAAAATAAATAATGCTCGCGTGAATCAACTTCTAAAACAATAATCCATCAACAACAATCAAGCGCACGAGGAGTCTAATTCCCCAGTGAGTCATACATCACATTATTGAACTGTACGCGAGTATTCTACTCAATTAATCCATCATTCACCCAACATCAATTCAAGACACAAGAGTTATCGATTTTATTACACAAGACACAAGAGAATACAATTAAAAAATCAATCATACTTCACTAATAATTCATCATAGTGCAAAATAATGATCTACTCTACTAAATCATTTTTTCAAGGAATGCTGACCCAATCCTAAAAAATGTAACATCTCTAATCCATTAGCTATCAATTAAGCTAATCAAGAATAAGAACTGTATACTAGTGAATTCAAGAGTTATTAACTATACATATTTAATAATTATTTTATGAAGCAATTAAACTCCACAGTGATGAAATGAATGACTAAACAATTCTACACTTTACGCAAAATGCCAACTCATCATTCAAAGATTACTAAGGATTGACACCCACAATCAATTTAAGGACGCAACCAGAGATAGATTACTAACATCAATAAATTATTTAATAAAGTTAAAGGTAAAATCATTTATGTTTAACTGTTGTAATGATTTTTACTTCAACTCATCTACCTAATATGCACTACACATTACTTTATAACCTTAAAGGTAGGTCGTAACCATACAACCCATATTTGATAATCTTCCACAATTTAACTTTTATTATTTGGGAGGGAAGTAAAACCTTATCCTTAAGTTGAGATGAAAGGGTAAAAAATTACAAGTATACATTACAAGATAGTTAAGGC